>CANXYC010925798.1:0-10357 GCA_948193065.1 Aleurites moluccanus | reverse complement strand
TTTGCAACCTACTGATCCAACCGTCCATTTTTCCATCATTTGATCCAATGGTTGGATTTAATCAAGCCTAAACTAATGTCATAAGGTTGCATACATAGTATAATTCCATACCTCAAAGGAAAAGACTACAATGCCCTTAGTGCAACTGAAGCACCTCAAGCACCTCAATTAAGGAGCTTGCCCGGTACAATTTTCAATCCGATTTATTTTTCCATCAAATCTTCAAATTAATTAACTAACACCATTTACATTCCCTTAAATCATTTTCTACCTTCAAATATGGTGATAATTCCATAAGAACTCGAAGGGCTGCAAAATGACCATTTTGCCCCTAGTTCACAAAATTTCAAGTTTCTTCCAATTTCTTCCTAACGGCCTTTGATGTACTTTTACATGTGTAAAACCATCTAAAACATGCATATTCATTCAATTTTAACAAAATCATGCATCATACATAACATATAAATAAATGAAAAACCTCTTAGGTTTACCCCTTTATAACTTGGGTTCTAAGCCTTTAAGTTAGGGTGTTACATTACCCCTCGTCAGAATCAGAAATTCATTTGTTGATCGGACTGCTATTTTTGCGACAGTGATATCGACATCGACTATTTTTAAAAAAGTTTCTCGTTTTCGCTCTAACTGAGTTTCTAAAATTATCTTTAGTCATTTTGATGATTTCAAACCACATACTGAAAACTTTAATCATATAATTATGGTATATTTTTCTATGGTATTACAGGTAGAGACCTTCAAATACATAATAGTACGTGCTGAGAAAAATTCAAATTCAAATTCAAACAGATTTATGCTATGAAATGGATAAATAAAGGTTGAAAACAATTAATTTAGCTTGATTGGGGGAGAAAATAAGGGGATTCAATTTGCTATTAAAACATATGAAAAATTACATAGTAGAAGATGTTGGCAATAGAGAGTACGAGAGAATTTTAGGCCGAAACACATAAACTAGTTCTAGGTCTTTAGTTTTTCTTACCTTGTAACAGAAGGGCTCTAGGGTCTCAATTCTTAAAAGCACTTCAATTCTCCTTTTTTGTTTCTTTCAATTTCATTTGTAATTTCATAATTAGCTTTGTAATCAGATTAAAATCAAGGTGGAGCACCATGGTTGTGAGCTTCATTTTGGAAAAGGATCTACTTTTGAATAAGATTTCTAATTCCCTTAAACTATTTATTTACTAGATTATATTTATTTGAATATGATCTTTGCTATAACAAATATGATTAGGTCTTTAAATGTGTTTATTATTTTTAATTTAATTATGAACTAATTCTCCTATTCTAAGAGATTTAATGGAACCAATTAGGTGATGCATGATTGGGATTTATATCTTGATGCTTAGAATTTAATCAAATTATTAGTTTATTTTCATTCCAAATTATGAGCATGTGACGAACACTTGTATGTCGATTAGAATTCATTAAGTTCTTGTGGTATGGATTATTATAAAGTAAGAAACTAATAATTTATTTCAAAACTATTAATAGAATCTTATTTGGCTTTCCTAAGGTTTTGATTCCATACTTGAATTAAGGTTTCAAAGCAAGTCTTTGAGGTTCATATCAGTTTGGTATCAAAGTTTTGGCTCCAAATCAAGCTTGTATGCTTTTAATTTACTTTGTTATTACATTTTCTTGTTTTCATTCCTTTCCTTATGTTTCATTTCTTTTTGTTTTATGTTTATATACATATTTCGCCTTGAAATTACTTTGTACTTATTCTTTATTGAAGCCAAAAATTTCATCTTCCATATTGCTCATTTTCATTTGGTTTCGTTTGTTTTCATTCTTATCGATTTGTGATCATTTTGTGTCAAAATTAATGAGAACACTTATATGATACTAGCTGAGGGTCTGAAGGGAGACAAGATCAAGGTAGAGGTTGTTAGGGATGAAGCCCAAACCGAAGCACAGAACTTGAGACAAGAAAAATGCTAAACTGAAGTAAAAGTTAGAGGCCTTAGAGTTAGGTGCAAATCTGGTAAGCGAGAATAATAAGAAGGAAAATGAGGAGTTAATTTATTCTTATCGACCAAAATAAGCCTTGGCTAGAGAGAGATCAATCAAGCTATTGTGCAAAGATGTTCTAAGTCAATCAGTAAAGCTATTCAAGTGAAGTATCTAGATGATTACTTCAATGACATCAGTTCAATTCACCCTAATTTTAAAGATTTGGAATTTGAATAAAGTGATGAGGATATTGTGAGGACTCGCCCGAACACCTTTCGGGTCCACTCGGAATCTGAATTTTCTTTTGGGTGATTTTTCATGACTCAACATGGTTGTCTCCTTAAATTTGCAAATTGTTCTTTCATTTTGATTTTTTAACCATTTGAGAGTCGCCACCTTAATTTTTTTTATAGAAAAATATAAGGTAAAAATCCAATTTGACTCCAATTAAAAACTAACGAAACAGTACGATAGACCTTCGAACCAAATTTGAATTCAAGGACTAGGCTTTCGGTTAAAGAACTTTAATTTGGCTTCAATTTATTCATGACATGAAAAGCATCATTTTTTATATGAGCAATTACTTGAATGGTATTTATTTGATGCAAAATAGTAAATAAATCGAAAAAACTATAAACCATTCATTCAAAACTATAAAGAATTTAAAGCAATAATTTAGTTACATTTAAATAAATAAAATATGGGATATTAACTCTAGTCCTTATCAGTTTTAAGTTAATGACACATTTCCCAAAATTACACTAAAATAAATACAACATTAAAGCAAAATAAAAGTGAAACAAAGGGAAAATATTTTTTTTGGATTTGAAACTTAATTTAAAGTATGCCTAAGTATACCTTCGAATTGCAATAAAAATATGCATAGTTCGCCCACCTTGCAAAGGGAGTTTAGTTTGAAAAGATAAAGTGTCAAGGGCTGCTTGGGCTTAAAATATAATTTTTTTTTGGTGCCAAGGGCTTCTTGGGCTTAAAAAAGATTTTTAGGTGCCAAGAGTTATTTGGGTTTAAAATGGATCTTTGGGTGCTAAGGGATGTTTGAGCTTAAAATAATTTTATGTTGTCAAAGGCTACTTGGGCTTAAAAAATACAATTTAAGATTCCTTAAATTAAAGAGAGTTGAGTTAAGGGATTTACACCTTTATTTATGTTTTTTGAGGTATAGGCAGTTGGAGTGTTTCATCTATCGAAGTTCTAGGTTTTCAAAAATATGTTACAAAGAAAAATTTAATAAGTTCAAACATCAAAAAATATCGCAAAGGAAATTTTGATTAATCCAAATATGAAAAATTATAGCAAGTGAATTTTTTCTTAAAAACCAAATTAATTCAACTAGAATTAATTTGAGACTCTATAGGCCAAATTTTTCTTCCATTCCTTTAATTTAAAAAGAATTAAAGCAATCAGTTTGAATTCAAAAAGAGTTAAATATTTTTTATGAGAAATATTAAATTGGAGGGAGAATGGAGAGTTAGCTAGAGAAAAATCAATCTAGCTAATCAAGTTATAAGGAAAAAAAATGAAAAGGAGGTCTCTTATTTATAAGCAAAAGGTTGGAGGGCATTTTGGGCAAAAAAAAAGTAACGTGACACCAAACAAGCCATCGAGTGCCCAAGCTGGGCAGCTGTTGCCACCAGCAAGACCATAGGGAGCCGCACATACCTAGTGACATCGCCTAGACCATTAAGAGACAACCCGAACCTGGAGGGTGGCAGCAGCTAGCTGCTCTGAGCTAAGCTGTTGCTACCACCTAGAAGCGAAGGAGAGCTACCCCCATTCATGGGCGGTGTCGGCCAGGCTATTGGGCAACAACCCTAGAGAAAAATAGGCCAATGCCTGCTCTAAGCTTTCCTGGGTTCATTTTCGAGTCTTCCGAGTCTGGGGTGGTTGCCATTTGATTCAACATGAGTCTAGTTATGCCCCGGGATACTCCAATGGTCCATAGAAGTTTGATTGCTCCATGAATGGCTCGATTCTTACTCCAAAACTTACATAATTTTGTTTATATGTAATAAGGTGGAAAATTACGTATTTAAAACTACCCCTCATCATGGTAGCTTTTTCTTTGAAAAGTAATCATGATGATAATGAACATAGATTACCGAGTCTGATTGAGAAATGCAAGGAGTTAGAAAAAGCTTTACCATTGTGAACACTCATTTTTCGCACCCGCCAGACTCGTGCCAAACTAATTGGCACTCACCAGAACCAAGCTCACGCATTGGCAAACTCAGAAACCATCAGAACTGTGTCCGGGCCTCATCCGCCCCCTCAAGGGAAGGCGTTGCTGCCCTCCTTAGGGAGCGGTGCCACCGCCCCCCTCCGGCGGACCTCCGACTGTATTTTGTACTACCGCCCTCCTTGAGGGGTGGTACCGCCCTTCTTCTTGAGCAGTGTCGCCCCCCCTCCAATGGCACCAGTCTTGCCTATAAATACTTAACCCCCTCCTTCATAAAAAGCACCCCAAAATCTCTAAAAGTCGAATTTTCCTTCTTAGATTTCATCTATTCTCCCTCATATACCTATTTCTTCTTATTTCTTTAACTCTCTTTGAGTTTAAAGAATAATTATTTAGGGCATGTGGAGCCAATTTTCTTTAGTTCTCTTTGAGCTAAAGAAGGACCAAATTCGAGGTGTGTGGAGCCTCAAAATTATTTATGACAAATCACTTTGTTGATTTGCTTGTTTTGAATTATCAGATAAAAGACAATCAAACCGTCTTCCCGGGCCTTAACCAATCCCCAGTGGAGCTTCGATCAGGGCAAGCAGTTAGACCACTGCCTTCCTAAAGAAATTAGATAAAAGACAATCCGACCATTTTTCCGGGCTTCAATCAATCCAAAGTGCAGCTCCGATCCGGGCGAGCAATTCGACTACCGCCTCTTCAAAAAACAAAGGAGAAGGTATCATCTTCGATCTCATCTTCTTTACTTTGATAGAGCATCAAAATAAAGAATCAAAACATGATAAAGTGGGCATAAATTAACCCTCCTTCGCAAGAAGGAAGAATTGTGTGGGTTTTGATTCGCATTAAACGAGATACTCAGGCAAGCTATGTAAGGGCTTCAAATCCAAAAAGATCAAAGCGATCTCTTTTCTATTAATTAAATGCTTTATTGAATGTATTATTCGGGGAATGTGTGATCGACCTAGAACCCATAAGGGCTAGAGTTGATATCCCATATTTTGATTTTTTTGAATTGTAATAACTTAATTATCGCTCTCTTAACTGCTTTATCGTTTTCATCCATTCATGAACCTGCTCATGCATCTATATATCTCATCCTTTAAAATGCTCATGAAAATGTTTTAAATCAAGGTTAAAATTAGAAGCCAAGTTCAATTGAAAACCTAGTCCCCGAATCCTCTTTGTCTTCAAAGACTAGTGCACTTATTTTCCTTTGGGATAAAATTGGAGTCAAAAATGGTTTTTTACCTTAAATTTTTCCAACCAAAAATAACTTAAGGTGGCGACTACAAAACATCAAAATTATTTTCAAAAGGCGCTAAGGTCGCCTCCTTCATGAGAAATTGTCCCTCAAAATAATGAGCATCCCCGATCCGATTCCTGGAACTTGGGAGGAGTGCTCGGGCGAGGCCTCACAGCTGGCGACTCCACTGGGGACTAACCTTTTTCAAAAGTTAAAGAGGACTACCAATTGGTTGAAAATATTTTCAAAAGTGACTTTTTACTTGGCTTTTAGTTTAACTTTGATTTTCATACATCACTAAATCACCAGTTATGAAATTCAACCTTTGGATAGCAAGTAGCATTGATCCGACAACTCTCTTTGAGTACGTTAGGAGATAGTAAAAGCATCTACCCCGTGACGAATCTTCAAATCTTTTTTAAAGTGTAATGAGCAGTCGTATTGTTGGACCCACGCGAAACTCATTATTTCACATGTGGTTAGGTATATTCACTGCTCTAGTGTGATGAGTACCCTTTAAACCAAAACACCTAGCCTTCATATAATGACCATTAGACATTGGACCTTAGGGCCCATGAGCCATGATAATGTTAAACTGTCATCATGAACCAATTTTTACACATGCATAACCATGCATACATGCACAACCATACATTCATGCATTTATGGATTAAGAACCAAAGAAGTCAATGGTCAAACCAAAACCCACAAACTCTCAAACTTCACCTAGACTAGGTCCTTTTTTACATCTTTGCTTAGGTTTTGTTTGGACCACCATGACCTGATTTAAGATATTTTCTTTTAGAAGGTACAGATGGAGGGCATAGTACCCAACATGAAAGCCATAGAAACACTTTTAGCCACCTTACTCAAGAAATAAGAGGATAACTTTCATGTTGCTCTAGACCATGCCCTTGATACACAACGCCAATCCATTCTCACTGAGATGAAAATAATGATGGGTCAATGATCAAGTACCCATCAAGCCAATACCCCTGATGCATCTTCATCCCTTCTGCCAAATCCTGTTATTAATCTGACAAATAGTGGGAAAGCTCCAAAAGTTGACATTCCTCTAGTCACCAATCTGAATTATTAAACATCTCCATCCTTCTCCCCGAATCTTTTTTGTGGAGGAGAAAGCTCTAACCTGACAGAAACCAAGAAATTAATGGAAAAATTTGAAGCTATGGAAAGGTTTCTCAAAAACATTAAGAAGTATGAAGATCTCAATGATGTTGATGCTCTTACTCTTTTTCCAAATGCTAGAGTTCCTCCAAAGTTTAAGATGCCTAGTATGGACAAGTTTGATGGCACCACTTGCCCAAAAACCCATTTAAAAATGTATGTGGGAGCCATGAACCCATTGGGGGATGAACAATGAGCTCCTTGATCAATTGTTCCAGCAGTCACTCACAGTTGCTATAATGAGATGGTTTGTTGATTTAGACACCAATTTTAAGAAAAGTTGGGATGATATTTGCAATGCCTTTGTCAAACAATATCATTATAATCTCGAGGTGGACATCACTAGGAGGGATTTGGAAACCACCAAACAACAACAAAGGGAGTCTTTCTCCCTTTTCCTCACAAGATGGTGGGCTAAAGCAGCCTAAATGATGAACAGTCCCACTGAGCAAGAACAGATTGATATAATTATCAAGAATCTCCTCCTAAGTTATCAGACTTGTCTCCAAACCCAGTATTTGCCAGATTTTAAAGCTCTTATCGCCATTGCTTCAAAAATAGAGGATTTGATACAAAACAGGCAAATTAAAGAGGAATCCTCTGGTTCAAGGTATAGGAAAAACACTTACTATGGCAACAATGCTCCCTCCAATTAGAAAGGCGGGGAAGTTGCTGTTATTTCTAATCATCCTTCTATGAGACTTGAAAGGAGATCTTTCACTGATTTTGGTATGCCTTTGATTTTGATGTATAAGAAGGCTTTGGAATCAAATCTGCTTAAGCCTCTAGAACCTAGAGCACCCCTAAACCTTTTACTTAAAGGTTGGAATGCAAATGAATAATGTGAGTATCATTAAGGTACGGGGCATAAAATAGAAATGTGCAAAACCTTAAGACATAAAATCCAAGACTTGGTGGATAGTCGAGATATAATCCCACTAAGAGCTACACCCAACATCACCACTAATCCTCTGCCAAACCATCAGGCCAATGTTAATGTTCTTTACTCTTACAACACGGAACTTGATTTGATCTCTTTGATTCGATCAAGTGAAGGTTGTTGTTACGTCCTAGACCTCAATGATTTTATGGAATAGATAGATGCAATGAGCCGAAGTGGGAGACCTTACCAGCTGAGTTCATCAGTTCAATAGCTTGTTCAGCATGTCCCCCCACCCATGGAAAAGATAAACAATGAGCCTGAAGAGGATGTTATCATCAAGCAATTAAAGAAAACCCAAGCCAACATCTCTATTTGGAGTCTCATCCAATCATCCTTCCCACATCGCCAAGCTCTTTGTAAGGTATTGAATCAATGTCAAGCCCCTATCAACATTTCTCCTAATACCTTGGCTGCCTCACTCACTATCTCAACCAAGGTGGCTTCCATCTCCTTCACAAATAAGGATTTACCTAAAGGAGGAGAAAATCACAATCATGCCATGTATGTAACTGTGATGAGCCAAAGAAAGACAGTCCCGATGGTTTTGATAGATAATGGGTCGGCTCTAAATGTTTGCCCATTAAAAGTTGCAAGTTGTTTGGGCTTGGAAGCTACAGATTTTACCCCTTCCGATCAGATTGTAAGGGCATATGATAAGACCAAGAGAGAAGTTTTAGGTGTGGCAACTCTTGATGTGACAATCAGACCAATTATTGCTCCAATCCCTTTCTAGATGATTGATGTGCCTGCTTGTTTTAATCTCCTCCTCGAGAGACCTTCGATCCATAAAGTAGGAGCAGTCTTATCCTCTTTGCATTAATAGCTTAAAATGACTTACTGGGCTACTGTGGTAACTATTAAAGGTGACATGTATGGTAAAAATGAGATTCCTAGCTCTGCACCCGTTCTAGGAATTCAACCCGAACCAAACATTGTTCCCTTGTCTGCTTTCTCTTTTGACACCTTCCAGTTCATTGAACAAGAAGGAGGTAAAGAGTTAGTCCCCTTTGATTTCGATCTTTTTGAAAATATAGCTGTGGCTAACATTTTGATGAAAATGAACTACTTCCCTGATTTAGGTCTTGGGAGGAACCAGCAAGGAATAACCTCTTTCGACGAGTACCCAGTGGCCAACCCACCTTTTAGACTTGGTTATAAACCTATTGAAAAGGATCTGGAGGATGTTGAGATTAAAGCTAAAAGGAAAATTGAAGCTAAGAGGAAAGGTGAGACCTTTGATTGGCAGATGCATCCCTATTTCAAAACCTTAAATAGCCACTTTGTGAAAAAAAAAAGAGGATTTTCACTTTTGTGGTTTTGCTGAACCATGGTTTTGCTCTGTAACTAAAAAGCTAATCCCAGGTTTTGAAATTTTCTTTGATATCAAGCTCAATTTGTAGGATTGCGAGCCCATCTACCTATTAGAGCAAGGTTGCGAGGAAAATATGGAGACTACTCTCTTTGAGCAAGTCCTCATGATTGGAGACGGACTGGAATTAGACCCCATCAAACTTATCCATCCAACCTTGGTTGTACTCGACAACTGGCATGTTTAGAAGCTTCTTGGCTTTGATGTTTTGTTTTCTTTCCCTGCCAGGTACGAGTCAGAGTCTATTAAATCTATTTCTTCTTGTTCTTCTATGGAGTCTGTAAAGGATCTTCCTGGTCCTTCTTTTCATTTTGATGTAGTCTGTGAAGATGAAATTTTTGCTAGTAATAAAATAGTCCAATTTTCCTCTTATATTCTTGAGTCTTTTTTTCCTCTCCATGAATCCAATTTAAAAGAGGCATCAAAAGAAAAAGAAATAAATGAAATAAAAGAACAAAATAAAGAATCAATAAATCTAGGCATGGATGATAAATTGAAACTCACATATATTGCATCATCATTCCATAATAAGGTTTCTTTAATCAAGATTGTTCAATAATTTTTAGATTGTTTTTCTTAGCAACCTAAAGACATAACAGGTATAAATCCAAGCATAGCAGTCCTGTAACACCTCAACCTAGCTTTATCCTAACCCTTATAGAGACCTTCGGGGGGGAGATTTTTACTTTCTTTTTAATGTGTTGTTAATATGCATTTATGCATGAAATTGATGATTATGAATGTTATTTGAATTAGTTTTAGGCATAGAAGTGGTCTAGAGGCTGCTAGGACTTAATTAGGAAATTCTGAATTTTTGGTGAACTGGGGGCAAAATGGTCATTTTTCTCCCGTCGGAATTTTATGGATTTAATATCATATTTAAAAGGAGAAAAGAATTTAAAGACTTGAAAATGGCCTTATTTAATTTATTTGAGTATTAGATAAAGCAATAATCCTGGTTGAAAAATTTTTATCGGCACATTGCTCAATTTCGGTGTTTCGGTTGCACTAAGGGTATTTTGGTCATTTCCTTTATAATATGAAGTTATTGAGTGTGTACAACCTTATGGTATTAGTTTAGGCTTGATTACATTTGACCGTTGGATCAAATGATGAAAAATTGGATGGTTAGATGAGTAGGTTGCAAAGTTGCTATCCTAAGCTCAAAGTATAGGATTATTGCTTTTGGTTTTGGATTTGGTGTGCCAAATGTATGTGTTACCTATCTTGGTTGACTTTGGATGAGCTAATAGGATGAAAGTAATAAGAATGGATGGTTGGATGACTAGGTTTCACCAAAATTACTATGAAACCTAAACCATTGGATCACACCTTTTTGTATTTGGATAAATATCACCATTTGTCTTCTTCTTCCTTAGAAAATTTCAGCCATAACCATTTCTTCTTCCATGTATGGTTCGGCCAACCTAGCTAATT
>CANXYC010925780.1:0-23092 GCA_948193065.1 Aleurites moluccanus | reverse complement strand
CCCCCCCCCCCCCCCCCCCCCCCCCCCCCCCCCCCCCCCCCCCCCCCCCCCCCCCCCCCCCCCCCCCCCCCCCCCCCCCCCCCCCCCCCCCCCCCCCCCCCCCCCCACACTAATGTAGATTTTTTTATAGTAGTGTTTCATTTTAGGGATTTAAAAAATTTTATAAAATTTTTTTAAAATTATAATTTAATAATATTTAATTTAATCAATCTAATGATATATTTTTTATATTAAATAAAAATTAAATAAATAGTAAAAAATATATTATAAATTATGTGTATTAAATCTAATAGTTTAAATTTATTATATTTATAATATATTTTTTATTATTTAGTTGATTTTAATTTAGTAAAAAAAATTATGTTATTGAATTGATTAAATTAAATATTATTAAATTATAATTTTTAAAATTTTTTTATAAAAATTTTTAAATTTACTGTATAAAAAATGCATGGATTGAAGCGCTAGGGCTGATGACACGAACGCAAAGGAGAGTTGGGTTGGCGTATGAAAAGTTGAGCCAGATTCTTTTGGCGGCGCATGAGGATAAAGACGGCAGAATGAGGACCAGGTTGAGTCATGGAAGGAAGAAAAACCACCGGCGACGTGAAACGATTGACTCTGACTTGGAATCCTGAGAGGTATTCATTCAGTGATATTTTACTTGTTTAGTTTATATTTTTTTATTTCAAATAATAAATCAAACCTAGAGTATAAAAATAAATTTTAAGAGTAGAGGTTTTAATACCATATCGATAGAGATAATTTGTAAAGACAAACAATAAAGAGAATAAGTTGCGTATTATATTATGAAGGGTTTAATTTGGTGATAAGGATCAAAGCTTTTTAGAGGAAAAGTCTCGACTTTGAATATCTTCTCGTCAATTAAATTTATCTTTTTCTCATCAATTAAACCTGTCATCCATAAAAATTAAGTGTGATATCCCTTTAAAAAAAAAAATTGTGTATTATATTGCGTATTTAGTGTAAAGATTGAATAAGTATATATACACATCAAGAAATACAAAAATAACAAATAAAATAATTAAGGCTAAATATATACATTAATAAGAATAAACTAGTAATTAGATTAGATATATTCTATTAATTTCGTATAGGTGTTACATAAGTTTCACCATATTTTCAAACTTATATTTTTATATTAACTATGAATATATATTATTTTTTAAAATTTATAATTACTAAATATAATGAAATAATAACCCAAATAAAAAAGATAAAACGCCCAATTTTATAAGTTTCCTCAATTAAGATTACTTAGACATCGATCAAATTAAAAACCCAAATAGGACAAGATTTTGATTTCACTTCATCCACTAATTAAATACTCAATAATTAAGCAACTAACCAGTTACATTTTGTAAGGAAAACTATGATAATACTTTGCTAGTGAATTTGATTAGGCCTGTAGCTTAAGTATTTGTTAGTGAATTCAATTACATTCTCTCTCTCTCTCTCTCTCTCTACTCCCTTTTCCTGCTCTTTTTTTTTTTCTCAATTTCTCAGTTACCAAACAATCCTAGATAGTTTCCATTAGGGATGATAATTTTAACCCGACTCGTAAATATTTAGTCCGATTCGATCGTTTAATAAATCGTTTAATAAATGGGGTGTGGTGGATTTTTTTTTTTTTTTTTATCTGTGCAAATTTAGGTTAAGTTCGGGTAATTGTAAAACCCTCCAAATATATTTATTTTTAATATTTATTTATATTTAATTTATATATTTTTAATTAATAGTTATTTTTTATTTGAACTATAAATTATATTATATAAATATTTTAAAAAAATACATAAATAAATATATATATATATATATTTAAAAAAATAAAAAATATATATAATCGGATATACCCAACCCACCTCATCACCCAACCCGTCTTTTTTTTTAAATAGATCGAATTTAAATTTTATAAAATCCAACCTATATCTGATCATTTGTCATTCCTAATTTTCATATTCACTAGACTTAATATATACGTCTCAAAAAGCTGAAAATAAAAAAAAAAAAATCATCAGATTCAAATATCCTAAACAAAATTTTGACTACACATGTAAAAATAAAAAAATAAGAGGGAAAAAAACCAACTCATACTAATTAAATTGATAATTTTTTATCGACCAAAGTGAAGCATATTCTTTTAACTTTATAGTCAATTAATGACTTATTTCACACAATTCATACGTAATTAAAAAGTAACTTGGAGTAAACTTGATGGAGCGGGAGACGGGATTCTTGAATTGCGATTCCAATGTACTTCTTCACACTTTGCCAAATACTTAAATAAATGTGCCTTAAATTGGGTTCATGAGCCATACACTTAACAAATTCATTGTGACAAGGTTTTCCCACTGAAATATCATTAAAAAAAAAAATCAAAAATTTAATAACAAGAAAATGAAATTAGAATTATATAACCCTATTAAAACTAGATGTAAAATTTGATTACCATCGGTGTAATTTACACAGGTCAAGAATAAGAAGCAAGAGAACATAAATTTGATTCAACTATAAACAGGTTTTCTTTTTTTCTTTTTTCCTTTTACTAATAGTGAAAGGTAACTAATAAAAAAAAAATTACATATACAAAATGCAATTTGCTATACTAATCTTAGACGACGACAAAATCTGTCATATGGTATTTTCATTTCCGAACCCTCTGAACAAAGAGATGTATATACCTGTCATCCAGGAACCACGATGAAGAATCAATTATGAGATGAGGACAACAGTTGAGATCATAACCTTTCACAGGGTTGGTCCAAAGGAACTTGAAATTTGACAAGCATTTTCATCACCATATTAATGGCCGTTTTCTATCCCCTTGTCAAGACTGCTCTCTTTTCTATGTTGATAGATGGACTTCCTACGAGCGATCTCCTCTCTGCAGAGACAAGAGAATTCTCAACCTAACATAGAAACCTTGAAAAATGCAAAGTAGTATGGATTTAAAATCACAAATAATGGGAAAGGAAATAATTGACTAGAATCTTGCAAGTCGATCTCTTAAAAAGAAAAAAAAAATATGGTTTGTCCAATGTAGAGCTCATTAGAAAGGCAATAAAATATATCACCCAGGAAACAAAGAAGAGCAATTATAAAATCAACACATTCCAACACAAGGCACTATGTCCACCGACTCCACCCACAAGGTATAATTTCCCTTTTATTGCGCTTTTTGTATTTGTTCAATTACATTCTTGCCCAGACAAATAGAAGAAAGAATCACCAAAACCCATGAAGCAAGTTTACTAGACTTTACAAATGGGATGTAGTTATTGTCTTTCATTGCAACAAATGCAAGCGGTGAATTTTTTTATGTGTTTTCTCATTTGCATATCCTCAAAAACTTTCTTCAAACTATGCATGTTGGCAGAATGAAAACAACTCCATGTAGCATGCCATGATTTCTTTTGCTCTCACCCCCTTCATACCTAAGTTAATGCCATGCTGATTCAAAATCTTTAATCAAAGCAAAAAAAAAATGAAACATGTATGTCTGCACGCGCGAACGAGAGAGAAAGAGAGAGAGAGAAGAATCAATAGCATGAAGCCCTTAAAATTTCTGTGCAGGCAGGAAAGCATGGGATTAAGTCTGTATTGAAGATATACTGAGACAAAACTAAGAGCAAAAGCCAAGCTACCTTTCTGGTTTTCTTGGATTCACTTGATAAATACCATATTCACTGGTAAACAAGCACTATAGAAATTGATTGGGGCCATGCACATGATAAAATCATACCATCTAGGAAAGAAACTAAAGACCGACAACTGCATTTCGAAAAAAATTATACGATGAAAGTCAAAGCTGTAAGATTTTGAGAATTTTAAATCAGGAAGCACTACGCAGACATCAATTGTGAAAAATAGTCATATTTTCTGCTTCAGAACACAACCAATACAAACCTGAGACAAATCCAAATTGAATCGTAATGAAGAATAGCAACAATTATTCGCTTCCTTTCCTTCCACGAGCCTCTGCTACGCTTAACCACAGGTAACTGCTTGATCCCTTTCGCCTCCATTAGCTCCTTTGCAATTGCCAAATCAGTATCTGGATAGCAGGTCAAAAGTCCACGACCTTGGCCTCTGTAGCTTATCCCTCGGGTACAAACAGATGAAACAAGACAGGTATTTACCTGCATGGAATAAGAATAAACACCTTCTATATCATTCATGAGAGTGAAAATGATGCAATATTAAGCAGCCAAAATATAATAAAAAGATCTGCTGCATAAGTCTGAAGCAATATAAACCTCTTAATAAAATATAGCTTTGGTCTCTAATTATTATACACAACTGGTCTAAATTGTCCTTTTCTGCATCAGTTTAATGTGTGGAAGAACACACACACACACAGAGGGTGGGGGAGACTAGGAATGATGAGGAGTTGCATATAATAATAAAATAGTAATATCTTGTTTGGTAACAAAATAAGAAAATAAGCATTCAAGTTATAAACCATCAATCATTTAAGCCTCATCCTTACATACATCTGTAATTGTTGAATCACTAATAGAAGCATCATCAGATTTATAAGACAACCGTCTAATATCACCGTAAGTTAGTATTCCCTCCAGTAAGTCTACATCATCAACCACAAGAACACAATTCTGCTTGCTGTTATGCATGTAATCTATAGCTTCTTTCAGTGTTGAAGCTCCGGAAACCTTTATATAGTTCTTTGACATGGCCCTAGAAACCTGGCAAAAAAGGTGACATTTTGCCCTTAGTTAGACCACAGACGAGTGCAACAAAATCTGAAAAAAAAAATGAAAGAGAAAAAAATATATATAATAAGGAGGAAATGATTTAAACCTTGAGATATTCCAAAACCAAATCGTCATTCATTGCTTCCTGATCAAGAGCACTTTCTATTACAGAAAGTTCTAAATCATCGCCACCATCAATTCTTCTCCAGATTTCATTTTTATCTTCAGTATTTGAAAGAGAAGAATATCCCCTTGTCAAACTATGTGTATCAGATGCTTCAGTCTCCTTTGCCTGGTTGGTCACAGAAGGAACCCATATTGCTAATCCAACAGCCCCCTACATGCAAATTTTTCAACATTTAACATCAAAATATTTTTAACTTTCTGAAGATGTGATATGGCCTATAATGCAAAAAGCCTACTCAATACAGAACACTCAACAACCAAAAAGGACAACAGCATTAAAAACGTGCAAGTAATTACATGGGAAAACAAATGTACCTGACTAAGATTTCCAAAGTAGTGAATGCAAAGAAAACACATAACTAAGATTTCCATTTCAAATCAAGCTACTATAACAGCAAGTAACGCCATCTTTCTATAGCTCTATCATTTCATGACATATGGTCCTTTCATACTACAGAATAGGGGGTTACTACAAACAGAAAAATCAGATCATGAATTTACTATTCACTATTCACCATGTTATTTTGGAGGAACAGTGTCTTCCACAGAGAGGTTGCTAAGGATGACAAATGTAGGAAAACCAGAATGGGAAAGCATGGCTATGTTTTTTCCACAATACAGTACACCGACATGGGATGCATTGGATTGAACAACCTAAAAATTGTATTGTTTCTATCATTGTAACATCCAAGGCATGCAGATATGTAACAGAAAGCCAAAGCAAGTTGGGATGGCATAAAAAATTAACAATTATATTATTCAAACCAAATAGCAGAAGTATTTGCAGAACATTTCCTTGACCTGATTTTGCAAGACCTTGCACAGGCTATAAATATCATACAAGAACATGTTAGGCAAAATAGTAGAGAAATTACCATGAGGGGAAGGATTATCCTGTAGTCTTTTGTCAACTCAAACAGAAGAAGAACTGAAGTCAATGGCACAGAACAAACTGAAGCTAATGTAGCAGCCATGCCAACCTACATCAAAAGACTTTTGTATTTTAATACTTAACAAAAATCAAAGGTACCTTTACCAAGTACAAAAATAAATATCAAGTCACATCTGAGGCAAGTTATAATAAGAACACAATACTTTACCAATGCATATGCCTGCGGTTGAGCGACAGCAGCATTTCCAGGAATGGCTGAATTGATAATTTCAGCAGCTGAACCCCCAAATACAGCACCGACAGCAGCACCAATCATCAAACTTGGTGCATACAGACCACCTACAAGTCCTGAACCTTTGCATAAAGACGTAGCCACAACTTTGGCTATCGCTAGTTGGGTTAACAACCAGATTCCTGGAGCTGAAGCACTCTTTCCAGTACGTAAAATTTCTTCAACATTTGTGAAACCCCAGTATAGTATCCCAGGATACCTGAGAGCAATTATCCCAGCTCCTAAACCACCTAAAGCAGGACAAACTACAGCAGGAAGAGCAAATTTGTCCTTGATAAACTCAAAGAACTTGGTGAACCAAGAGACCAAGCGAGTAAAGGCCACACTTACAACGCCACATAGCATGCCCAAGATCAGGTACAAAGGTAATTCTGCAAAGCAATTAGCAAATATATGAAGGAAAAAAGAAAAGGACTAAGACAGAAAATGTATAAATATCAGATGTTCACTCATGTTCCAAAATTCTCACTGCATAGGTTTTACAAGAATAGATCTCACTCAGTTTTTTTTTCTTTTTTCTTTTTTTTTTTTTTTTTTTTTTTTGGTGGAAAACATTGGGGGGATGGGGGAGGGTTTGCGGGGGGGCTCTCCAAAAAGAAGTGGGTTGAAGGGTGGGGGGAGAGAGACACAGAGAGAGAGAGAAGAAGAAGAAGAAGAAGAATCTTAGTTCATTGATGTCTCCAATGCTGCAAAAGATATATTTAGTTTCATATTGTTTCATCAAGCATGCATTATTTTTTCACACAGCTACATCCATATGAGGAAGAGAGCCTAACTATCCTAAAGGGGAATCCATTCATAAATGTTGACGTACTTGTTGATAAATGGGATAATTATACCATTGGCGTCTCAACTGTCAATTCTTTTTTTTCTATCAGTGTCTGAACTTTATTTTATTACAATTAAAGGTCTGAAGAGATAAATCTTTTTCAAATAGGAGCATTTAACTGGAATTTATTTTCAGACTATTAAAATAAACCATTTCACCCAATAAAGAGCATCATAACTGATCCTCCATTCCATTTGTAACTATCACTTTGTCTTTCTCTTTCTCTCTACTACCTTCTATTTTCTTTTCTTTAAAAAACTAAAAAATTCCCTCAAATTTTCTTCTACTTTCAAGAAAATTTCAGTTCAAAAGGTTGAACACATATGATAAAGGAGATGAAGAAGGAAAAAAGTAAACCTAAATTAAATTGGAGAAGAGGGATAAAGCATGATTTAGATGCTTTACAATTATCAGAAGACAATGCCTAGAACCTTTGGAGTAGAAACAAAGAATCC
The DNA here is from genome assembly GCA_948193065.1 of Aleurites moluccanus. Lineage (NCBI taxonomy): Eukaryota > Viridiplantae > Streptophyta > Magnoliopsida > Malpighiales > Euphorbiaceae > Aleurites > Aleurites moluccanus. Next base: position 15,705 of record CANXYC010925780.1, on the reverse strand, counting down.
ATAGCTAACACCAATTAATTTTGGGATTAAGTCTAAGTTGAGTTGAGTGGAGTTTCAAGAAAATATCAATGAAAATGATTAGGTATGTAATAAAGAGAGAAAGTGATATGCGAGAAATGAATGGAGTGGAAGGATGCATATTGTAGTCTATTTTAGTATTCCAAAAAGAAATTATGGTCAGATGCACCTAATTTAAAAAATAAAAAATAAAAAAAAAATAAAAACCCTCATTCAGATATTTGAGTAGAACACTATAAAGTTCAAATGCTGGAATACAAAAGTTAAAAAGTGTGTATGCCAAAAATTTAATTACCCCTTAACAATTAAACCCATGATATTTTTGAAAACAAAAATGGTGTCTTAGCCTCATAACTGGTACTTTAGCCAAGTGGTAAGGTGAGATCACTTTCGAAATGAGCATCAGGGCACAAATCTCACATATGTTCAGTCCCCCTCCCGATGCTAAAAAAAATGAAATTTTTTAAAAAGGCCGGTGAGTAAAAGGAAGCAGGCACATGCATACATGCATTAAAACCCGAGCAGCCAGACACATGAACGCATATATTAGATGAGAACCCAAGCATAAGACAAATTAGTGAGAAATTATACCAGCAGCAGATTTCAAATCATAATGTGGCACTGTAAAAGCTGATTGTGTACCAAGTAATACATTTGATACAGTTGATGATATAACGGAAGCCAATATTATCATTGCAGTTGTAAATGGAGGCGAATTTTCAGCACGACAAGGCCTTAACACAGTTTCAATGGCAAAGAAACAACCAGCAACAGCTGCATTGAAACCTGAAGGAGAAGAATAGTTAAAAGATTTGAGAGTTATACAGAACACTTCAATGATAAAGAATTAGTTTAGAAAGTGAAGCAAGAACCATCATTATTCCAACTTGACTAAACTAAGGCACCATCATAAGGAATTCAATTGCATTAGCTGTTTACTTTTAATTTTCAAAGAGCCCTAACAAAAACTTCACTGGTAAAAAATATTTAATGGAAAAAGAAGCAAGAAACATCATTATTTATGATTTAGCTTAACTACCGCACCCACATATAAGCAATGATATAAAATAAATTAGATGGATAATATTACAAAGGAATTTAACTGAATTAGAAAACTAGAGATTCCTGCCCAATTGAAAAGACTAATTATATATAGCACTGCCAAAAAATGTTCATTCATATTGCTTGTTGAAGCGCACAAATAAAACAAAGGTACATCATTATTCTTGGGCTCCTATCCACCATCAAAACCGCTGGTTTTTCCACTTCATGATTTAGCAAAGGCTGAAGTGCAGATTATTTTGGAAACTGTATCCAAATTTTAATCCAACTATCAATGAGTTGGGCCGCAGGCCTCAATTTGTCAAGGAATTGCAGATCGGATGGGTGGAGCCTTTGGCAAATTTGATATTTTTAAAACTAAGGCATGGCCCATGAACTGGTCTAGTGGCAACAACCAATATGGTAGGAAAGTTATCATACCCATTTAACGAAGCAATCCTTATATACCCCTGCATTAATGGGTTAATTTATTTTAAGCAAATTGCTTATATAAGCATACCCGTTGATAATGAGTGAGTCTTGTGAATAGAAGGGTATATGAACCAAGTTATTTCTAAATAGAGATTGCAATGGGGCGGGGAGCGATGGAACTCCATGATTTTTGTCCCTACCGGGCTTGGGACCCAATACTGTGCATTTAGCTACATGTTTATTACGTTCATTAAGAATATATGTATAGTTTTTTGTATAATCACGTAACTATTTTATATCTTAATGTGTAATGCATTAATATTTATATTTATAATTTAGTAAATTAAAATTCAAAGAAAAATCGCAATGAAAAAAGAGAAGAAAAAAAATAGATACAAGTGGGGAATAGAGATCCTCATCCCGTGCAGAGATGGGGATGGAGGGGTGTTTCATTCTTGTAAGGAGGTTTGGGTGGGGCCCTCACTCCATTGCCCTTTCTGTGTCAAAGCCTAGAAGAAGGAAACTCATGTTCAACCTTGTCTTTATTGGAGGCCTTTGTGGTCCTAGAAAGAAGCAAATGTTCCTTTACCCAAAACCAAAAGGTCATAAAAAGCAAAATACTTCTTATCTAAAGCTCAAATTAATATTTGCACCTCTTTCCTTTGCTGTAAAATCAATTCATAGAGAGCCCTAAATCAGCTTTTTCTTGAGGTTGACAAAAAATGAAATGATAAAACTCAACTCAACTCAACTCAACTTAGCCTCAACCCAAAATTAATTGAGGTTGACTATATGGATTCTTTATTTCCACTCTAAATGATTTTGGGCGATACCTTTTGATAATTAAAATGCCTCTAAAATACTGTATTCATCTCCTTTAATTTAGTATAAGTCTACTTTTTTCTTTCTTTCTCTCCTTTATCATGATGTACTCAGCCTTCCTAATCAAAGCGTCCAAAGATCTCTGTTTCATGTGTCCAAATCATTTTAATCTCAATTATCTTATATTGTTCTCAACCGATGCGATTCTTACTTTATCTCCAATGCTAACATTATATATTTTATCCATTCTATTATAACTAGACATCTATCTTAACATCCTTATCATAGCAACATTTATTTTCAATACACGTTGTCTCTTCATTGTCCAACACTCACTGCCATATAACATAACCGGTCAAATAGTCATACAGTAAAAAATGATTTAGCACCACAAAAGCTAGATCGTATTTAATTGTAGAAAAGGATTCATTTAGCAACCTTTTGGACTAAAGCTTGTTTGAGTACAGTCTTCCCCCCTCCATATTTGTCTCACCATTTTGATATTGTCCCCAAGCAAATGTTGCATCTCATTTTCCTTTATTTTGCTTTTTTGAGTCAAACTCTTTCTGTTTTAAGATTGTCACCCTTTACTTTAACCCTTTCCTCAAGAATAAGTGATTATTTTAGGGGTGTTTTAGGATTTCATTTATACTTTCGATCCTTTTTACTAAGAGAAAGAAACCCCAACCCTTCTATTAAAATGAAAATCGAGTCTTTTACACATGACAGGAGTTAGATTACTTTAAGAGTGTGTTTCTGAATTCCATGACTTAAGCCAAATAAACTCCCAGCGTCTCATTTAATTGATAATTTTTTTCTTTTTTGGTACATTGGACTTTTTAATGAGGATAAGGGTGTCAAGGTTTAAACCTGTGACCTTCTATTCTAAAAGACAATCTCTCAATCACTAGCCTATTAGCTGAGTGACAAATTATAAATTGATGAACTTTAATAATTAAAAAATATTATATCTTGCAAGCATTAGCCATCCTAAACATGAACCACATAAGGTTGTGCTTGGGCTAAAATGGATATGTGTTGTCTCATAAAAAATAAGGAACACATGGAAAAGTATATAATCTTACACCAAAGCAGCAATCTAATGTATGTCTTCTGAAATAGCACTTCTCAAAAGACAAATAACTCAAGATCAAATCCAACATGCAAAGAATAGATACCTGAAGCAATTCCAGCTGCTGCACCAGCTGCAACAAGAGCAATCTCCCTTTCTCTGTTGTTTTCCATCATTAATAACAATCCATTTGCACATGATTTTCCAATATCTACACTAGGGCCTTCAGGACCCAAAGAACAACCAGTACCTAGAGTAACAGCAGCCTGAATGGCCTTTATTGTGGGAAAGACTCCTGCAACCAAATCAATTCCTTGCCTTTGAGAAGGACTAATCTGCCTTATTTGGTTTAATATTTCCACTAAGCCATGCATCATTCCAACAATTACTCCCCCTGTTACTGGTATCAAAAGAATTCGATGCCAAGTGTCAGCCAACCTCTGTAGACGGAGCCATGCAGCACCCTCATTGGGAGTTCCAGCCCAGGCCCATTCATGTATTACATGAACCTAGATGAAAATTATCAAATGTCAAAATAAGGAAATTCCAAAAAAAAAAAGTAACCGGGGCAATATATGTAATGTTGGGAACAAAGACCAGTCAACTATGTTGGAAAAAGCAAACATGCAACACCTACAGTAGCATCAATCAAACAAGGAAAAAAAATTCCTAAAGGACAAATACTCCACACTGTAACCTGTATAAGAGACCTATGGAAAGCATTTTCTTTTCTTTTCTTTTCTTTTCTTATTCTTTTGTATCCTTCTCTAACATAAATCAACAGGATTTCTATACTAAAATGCATATAGCAGGTACAATCTATATCATATAAAGATTGATGGGACTGAAAAGGGGAGAGAAGCACTACAACAGCAATGGTAACACAGAAGCAAGTTGGCATATTTTCAGCAAGTGCTTAAACTAAAGGTAGATAAAATCATTAAAACAGAGACTAATCAAATCCCAACAAATAGTAAATTAGATTGTTGAAGAGAAACAAAAAAGTTGAAATTAATAGTTTCAAATCCAGATCAATCCAAATAGCTAGCAAATTGACATAATTTCGAAAAGAACATACAGTAAGAACTAACCCCTTTATTAAAAGCAGCAACACAAAGTCCAGAGGCGAGGCCAAGAAGGCAACCAATAAGAAGCAACACCCACTCTGGAGGAGCACTATCACCAAGAACATCATCATCATTATCAAGACGATCATGGAGATGCTGATTATGATGATGTACACCGTCATGATTATTATTATGATTATTATGAGAATGGTGTGTTATATCTCTATTACTCTCTCTGCTATCGAGACGCTTGAAATTGGAGAGACGTCGACCGGACAACCCTCGATCCAAATGTTTGAGGATGAGATCCTTAATACCACTCTTAGTAGTGGTGGCTTGACCTTCCAAGTCATCATCACCGGCTCTGCCGCCGTCTTCGCCGTCGTGTCTCCATCCCAATATATGATTTTCTTCGCTGTATTCTCCTCTTTCTTCTCCTGCCATTTGTCTATATCAACAAATTATCATCGGAGCTCTGAGAAATTGATATCTGTGAATTGTTAGGTTAGTTTCCACAGAGATCTGAAGAAGAGGAGTAGGAGAAAGACAAGCGAAGAACAAATGCTTATAACGAAACAATTAAAATTGGTTCCTTTCGCATTTGCCGTATTTCTTAATTCTACTTTTTGGATCCCAAATCACACCACCACCATTTGCTAGCCACTAATTACATAATATTAAAATTAAATGCTATAGAAGGAAACAAGGAATTTTTCTTATTTTATTTTAAAATTAAGCACTAACGTAAAATTGGATGTATTGAATCGAGGAAAAGAAAATTAATGATTTTTATAGATTTTTATTAGTGAATGAATTTTATATAATTTTATGAATTTTTAACAATTTTTATAAAATTCATAATTTTATCAATATAAATAATTTTTATTGATTTTTATTTTATAAATTAATTTTTATAGTATTTAATTGATTTATAATAGTTATTTTGATATTTGCATAAAATGAAAATTTTTTATTTAAATTCATATTAATAATAAATTATTATTTTTAATAACAATATTTTTTAAAAATAAGAACTAAAAAATAATATTATCAATGTAAAATTAATTAATTTTATATAAAAAAATAAATAATGAGTATAAAAGAATTTCACTTTTTAATATATGTATTCCAGCTATATATACTAGCTCGTAAATATTTATTTTTTATAATTTATTATTAAAAATATTTTTTATTAATTTTCATGACTTATGAAAAGATAAAAATATATAAATATTATTTTAAATAAAAAGGTATATTAATATAAAATTATTATTATTATTATTATTATTATTAACTTTATATATTAATATAAAAATTCAAATTGTCAAAAGAAATAAAAAATTATGAAAAATATAATCAAAACAATTATATTATAATATATTTAAAATATTATACTATCTTATTTTTTATATATATATTAACTTTATTTTTTATTCTTTATCTAATTTTTTCAAATAAGATTATTAAATAAAAATTAACAAAAATCTTAAACTCTAATAGTAAAAATCTTATTAATTACCAAATATTTATTTTTAATTATTTTTAAATACTTAAAATTATGTAAAAATTTCAAAAAATTATAATAAAAAATAAATCAAATAATAGGCATAGAAAAATTTAAAATTTTCTTTATATTTCAGATTTAATATATCATAGTTAGTAAAACTCATGTTTCATGGAACTTATTATTAAAAAGTAATTTTTTTTATTTTTTATACTTAAAAAAATAATATATAAATATTGTTTCAAATAAAAGTATGTAAATATAAAATTATTATATTTTTATATATATAATAATTATATTATAATTAATTTTTATGTTGATCTCTCCGTTAATATTTTTATTTATAGATATATGCTAATATAAAAATTAAAATTATTAATCATAATATTCAATAAAAAAGAAAGTTATGAAATAATATAAGAATCAATATAAATAAAAGATATTTAAAATATTATACAACCTATATAATTTTTAAACGAATAATTTTGAAAAATGAATTCATTATTTGCAGTAGTTTTTTGTTTGATTTAATTTGATTTTGTTATTTCGCTTGTCAACATATAAAAAATAAAAGTCATTCAAAATTTTGAGAAAAAATGGACAGAATTTTGAAAAGATTTTATTGATATTAACACGCAAAAAGTCATTCAAATTCTTTAAAAATATATTTCTTTAAAAGTCAATAATTTTTTGAATACCGGAAAATGTTTAGAGACTCTATAAAAGTTTTGATTGAATATCATTAATTTTCACAAACTTTTTTAGAGTATTTAAAAGTTTTAATTGAATATCACCTTATTTTCACATAGTTTTTAAAAATTTAAATTCAATACACAATGATTTTTTAATTCCATAAAAGTTTTTATAATTTTAGATTAAATACACCCCCTAAATTCATTAACTTATTTGTAAATTTTTATTTGGAAAAAGGTACAAATAAGCTCTTATAGTATTTCACTTATCTCACTTAAGCTCTTCTTCTTCTTCTTTTTTGGTGCAATTAAAATCCTTTTCTTTTGATTTTGCTCAAAAAGCCCTCCATTTGGACGGGAGGTTATCTCACCGTTAATCAGTTGACAGAGAAATATGTACAATCAGTTGCTTTATGAAGCTCTCATTTCATATGACCTCCAAGGGTTGACCGAGTATGAGCAGCACTGAAGCCTGAACTGAAGACAATCATTGATGAGAAGGGTATTTTATTGCTCCGAAGCAGCCGGTGGCTGCATAGAGCAAGTTCAGTTCCCAAAAGCACTAACTACAACGAAATGTGGATCTTAACAATATTTAGCAAAGTTGATAATTTTTTTTGTGATTCATCATAGCCATAACATCAGCGCATCAGTTTTGTAGAATTTTCTTCTCTTATTTATATGTCATGAGAGCACCTTTTTACATGGAGCTATTTGAGCTGTTATATTAGTGTTGTCGATCAAAAATTGTCATCATCATCATTGATAGTTTGTCTTGTTTTCTTGAATAACATAGTTGGTTCACTGTATTATAGAATTACCCGTGGAATTTCATCTAACGTCATTATCTCTTCCGATTTGTAATGCACAAATATGGACTGAATATGACCCTACTGTGGATTATAAAAAGAGAGTTACTGACTCAAGTGTTCCCTATTCTTGAGATTGATCTTAGATTTGAATTGCAGAGTTACGTTTTCTTTCTCTAAATCTATCTTTTTCCTGTACTCTTATATCAGTTAAAGATTATATTTTTATATCTCTTTCTCTGTATTTTCATGGGTCCAAATGCAATGGATCTTGCACTTGGAATTATTACTTTAGTGGAAATTTTATGAAAGAGTATACTCAAGATTCAGAAGTTTCGCTTACCATTGTTGTCCAAGGGAAAGCAAAGTTAATCATTGGCTAGTTGATGTATTTTATTATACTTTTGAAGAATTCTAATGGATATCCATGATGATTTCTTGGAATATCCAAAATTTTAAATTTATATTTTATAACCTTCATTTATAGAATCTATTCCAAATATGTGAATTCATTATATTTCTTAACCTCCCCTTATTTCCTTTACATTGCACATTGCACAGGAACACCATATCTCAATTAGGCAAAAACATCCATAATATTATGTGAGGGAGGGGAGGAATAGTTCTGTTACATGTACTTTTGCTATACATACATATGTAGGTGCACTTATATGCATGTCCTAGTTGCCTAAAACTTTTAATGATTGCAGGTAGACCCCTAGAAAATCATGGAAATCTTTCAAGTTAACAAGGAAAGATTGGGGTTTGTCTACAAAAGATTCACAATGTTTTTCATAGATTTGCCAGTGTTATTCATGGTCTCAATAATGTCTAGAAACTAAAAGTTTGATCTAAGTGTTGTCTTCGGGGTGAAAGTTCAAAATGTTTCTGCATCAGGTAAAATGATATTCATGCTTACTAACAGCTTAATTTTCAATTATTTCTGATAAATGTTATATTAGTTTCAAGTTCATAAAATACATTGGATTCACTATAGTATAAGTATCAATAATCATCTCATAAAACTTCAATTGGATGATGAAATGGCATGTTATTCTACCTTGCTAATTTTTTCTTTGATATTCCCCAAATTTTCAGATTCAAAATATGAGTCCTATCAGCCTACCAGTATATAATTCCTTTCAATCTGCCAGCATTAATAGCTAATGATAAATTGCTTAATGGACTAATCCCTCTTGGATTTGATGACAAATCTTGCTTAAGCAAGTGTCAGTATGTACTTTATCGTAGAATTTCACCCCATAAACCCTCTCCCTTTATCCTTTCAAAACTGCGTCACAAACGTTATGGACCTTCTACCAAATCCTATAAAAGAACCTTAGAGATACTAAAATATGGCCGCATAGGCAGTACCACAAAGTGTAAATACATTATCTGGAAACCTGAAAATGGCTTGGGAAACAGGATTATAAGCATGGTTCTCATTTCTTTATATTGTCCTCTCACAAATTAAGTCATACTTGTTGATCACGGGACTGACATGGCTCGATCTCTTTTGTGAGCCATTTTCAAATACATCATGGTTATTACCTATGGATTTTCCCCTTAGGAATCAATTCCGTAAATCTGAACTGAGATATGCTCATTGGGAGGCATGCTATAAAAGGGTAGCATGAACATCTCAATGGAGTCGACACCATATCTATATCTTACTATCAAAAAAAGTAAGTATGACCTTGATAAAAAAAAAAACCTTCTTTGCTACCAATGCCAAGCTCTTCTCCTAAAAGTCTCTTGGTTGGTTCTGATATTAGAGCAATATTTGGCCCCTTCTCTATTCTTGATTCTATCCTTCAAGAAAGAGATAACTGAAATGTTCCTCAAAAAGACACTGTTTTCCCACACTTGCGCATGTATTACAGTCTTTGCCAAGTGAACAACGGAGGTTATCTCTCCGTTCATTTTGTGGCTATTTGAGCCAAATTTAAAAGAAAGAGGTTTTACTTGTTCCATAAAATAGTAAAAGGGCTTAAGCGAGCAAAACGACATACAATAGTGGGTTTATTTGTACCTTTACCCTTTTTATTTTTTTATTAAATCATGGTTTAGATAAGTTGTTAAAGTTATTATACATATTTGCACGCCAAAACATAACTTAATGATAAGTCATATTTGATTTCTTTTTCCTAAATTTAACATTAATTTCAAAATTAATTAAGATCGACTATATTCCACTGTAAAGGACTTTGGATGACGACTTCTGATAATTTTAATGCCTCTAACTTATATTATATTTATCTCCTCCAAATTAGTTTAAGTCGTAGTTTATATCTTCTCTTTCATTTCTTTCTCTCCTCTATCACGATATGTTCAACCTTCTTAACTGAAACCTCCCTATATCTTCGTTTCACATATCCAAACTGTCTTAATTTTTATTTTCTCATCTTGTCCTCAATGATATGACTTTCAATTTATCTCTAATACTTTCATTACGTATTTTATTTATTCTAGTATGACTATATAGCTATCTAGTATCCATATCTCGACAATACTCATATTCGATATATGTTATCCATTCATTGTCCAACACTCACTATCATATAACAATACCCAATCAAATAGTCATATGTTAGAATTTTTCTTTCAATTTATTAAGAATCTTGTAGCCACATAGGACTTCTGTGGGGCGCCTCCATTTCAACCACCTAATTTTTATCTTATGGCTAACATCCTCCTCACAGCCTCTATATGTTTGAAGGATTAAGCCTATATATTTAAATGGGTGCTTGTGGCAATATCACTTCATCCAAGCAAACTCCTTCATTATCCCCACTTTGGCCTTCACTAAACTTGAAATGCATGTATTTCGTCTTGTTCTACTTAACTTGAAATACTTGGATTCCATACAACACTTCCAAAACTCTAACTTTCTATTAACTCCCTCTTGAAGCTCATCTACAAGCATAATATCATCTACAAACATAATACCATCTACAAACATTATGCACTAAGGGATTTTCTCTTGTATATACTTTATTAATTCATTCATAACCAAAAACAAAGAAGTAAGAGCTCATTATAGACCATTGATAAACCCAATTAAGATAGGAAAGTCATCTTAGTCTCCTCCAACTATGTACAGTAGTTGCTCCTTCATATATGTCTTCAATACTTGTATATACCTAATCAATATCCTCTTATGTTTTAACACCCATCATAAAAAAATTTCTAGGACTTTGTCATAAGTCTTCTCCAAGTTAATAAAAATTATATGCACATCTTTCTTCATATCTCTATATTTTTCCATCAAGTTTCTAATGAGAAAGATTGCTTCCGTAGTTGATCTACTTGTCACAAACTCAAATTGGGTAGCAGAGATAGATTTAACACCACATAAGCAATGTTTTATAACTCTTTTCCACAACCTCAAAATATGACTCATGAGTTTAATTTCTCTATAGTTTGAGCAACTTTGAATATCTCCTTTATTTTTAAAAATTGATACTAAAATACTCTTCCTTCATTCATCTGGCATTTTCGTTGAAATTAAAATTTTGTTAAACAATTTGGTTAACCAAGTTATTCCTATATCATCCAGACACTTCCATACTTCAATCAATATTTCATCAGGGCCTCGGATTTTCTCAATTTTCATCCTCTTCAAAACCTCCTTGACCTCAAAAATCTAATCATTCTAGTGAATGTCATATTATTCTCTACAGTTATGTGGTTTATGTCAACCATGTTACCACCTTGGTCATTATTGAGAAGTTTATCAAAACAACTCCTCCACCTTTTTTTAATGTCCTCATCTTTTACTAAAATAGTTTCTTCTTTATCTTTGATACACCTTACCTAATTGAGATCTCGATATTTTCTTTCTCTCGACCTTGCTAACCTTTAGATATCCTTTTCACCTTCCTTCGTTCCAAGTTTCTTATACATGGTTTCAAAGGCTCATGACTTTTTTGCCTCTTTTACAAGTAGGTTGCCTTAACAAGGAAGATTGTAGACCCCATTTTGATTATTATATTTCTCATAGGTCTCTTCATTATCACATTTTGGTATTTTTCTTATACCATTCCCTTTTACTCTTTAGTGTCTTTTGTACTTCCTCACCCAGCATCATTTTTCTTTTGAGGGTAAGTTATGTCCTTTAAACTCTTCTAGAACTTTTTTAGTCATTTTCCTAATCCTTGAAGCTATATCTATCCACATATCATTGGCCTCCATGTTCGACTTTCATGCTTCCAACTTGAAGAGTTCATTCTTAATCACCACTTTTAATTATTACCACTTTATTATAGATGTCATACTTCTAATATACCTCATTGTCCTTCTCCTGATCTTGACATTTAGAACTACCAACTTATATTGACTTGTTAAGTCTCTATAGGGATCACTTTGCAATCTTTGTATAGGGCTCAATTTATCTTTCTTGTGAGAAAAAAAGTTAATTTAGCTTTTATTTTGCTCACTTTTAAAAGATATTATATGAGATTTCCTTTTTATAAGGTTGGTATTTACTAGAATTAGGTCACAAAAAATAGCAAAATTAAGAATGTTTGTTTCCTCATATTTTTCATATGTAGCCAAAACTTCCATGCATCTTCTCATAACCTTGTCGATCATTTTCTACATGTCAATTTAGGTCTTCATTAATGAAAATATTATCTTCATTTTGTATGCTTTGCATAAAGTCGTATGTATCCTCCCAAAATTTTGTCTTGCTCTCACTATCTAATTTAATTTATGGAGCATAAGTACTAACTACATTTATCATTTCTCCTTTAATAACTAGCTTAACAAGGATAATCATATTTTCTACTCTTCTAATTGCTACTCTAGAATAATCCTACTCCATTCTTGTTCCTCTTATTTTTTTTGTATACCACAATATATAGTTTGTATTACCCACTTCTTTACTTTTTCCTCCTACCTATTTGGTTTCACGAATTCAAGTAGTATTTATTTTTCTCCTATTTATAGTATCGACAAGTTTCATCAACTTTCCTATAAGAAACTCAATATTCATCCCAACTCTGATTATTTTCTCAACTTGTTTCTTCTTGTCTTATTTTCTATAAGTATGTGTATAAACTGATCTATGGACTAACTTCTTTACCCACACCCATCCATAATGTGAAAACCCTTGTTCATTTAGCACTACATCCTAGTGCTGATATGACTTATTATTTTCAAAGATCGCCTTATACCTTTGTCTATTTCTCACTACACATAAGCTCCGATATAGTGTGTCATAAGTAAAGAATGCCCTAATGTTTATATTAATTAAATTCATAATCATGATATATGATAAAATTTTACTATGGTTGTCACCTACCACAAACCTCCTTCTTTATTCGGGCTTGATACTATCTAAACACAAGAAACTCATACTTAGGCAAAGTTCAATTCCCTCTCCCCTACTTAAAAAAAAATTCCTATTTAATTTAGCTATTACTAGTAGTTTTTTTTTATAGCAGATGGCGTAGCCGATAAATATTAGCTATTCAATAAAATTTTAATAATTATTGTTGTTAAAATGTAAAATGACCATAGTATAATTATTTTTACACATATATATAAGTATATTGTTTTTAATTTTAATGTGTTATAAAAATTTTAATTTTAGTGTGTTTATAAAATTGAATTTTTTTTTTGTAAAATGTAAATGTAATAATCTTTATAAATATTATAAATAATAGTAATAACTATTTATTATTTTTAAATAATTATAAATAGATACATCATATAAAAATTAATTTATAAATTTATTTCATTAATAATTATTACTATATAAATAAATAAATAATAAAAATATAATTTTTCTAATGAGTACTCTTAAAAATAATTCTTTAAGATAAAATAGTTATTTCAGATAAAGATAAATAAATTAATATAAAAATAAGTTAAATTATAAAAAATTATAGATTTTGACATAATTACATTTCGTCACAAACACTATCATACTATGTAATAGGTCAAAGTCCTCAATTTTCATGTCTCAATTTTTATTTCTTAATTACGGAAACTCATTAAAAAAATCAATAAAAATATAACATCAATTATCGATTGATAGGATAAAAACTCTAAAATAATTTTTTTTACATTGAGCAGTTGTTGAAATACCTGACAGTTAATCATTAGTTATTTTTTTTTAATTTATTAAATTTGTTATAATTGAAATGTTCAAGAGCTAGTTTCGTTCAGTTGCAATTTAGATTAAAGGGTAAAATGTTAATAGTTAGAAATTTTAAATTTAAGTATTATAATTATAAGGTAAAATTAAACATTATTGAATTTTGAAATGCAAGTTCAAATATTGGATTTACTAAATATCTCAAATTAGTTATTAAAATATCAAACACTAATAAATTTTGGCTTCTAATTGCTCATCCAAACAAATTTGAAATTTTCAATCGTCAACATTTGGTTCTTCAAATATTAGTTGTCATTAAAAAATAGCAAGTCAAACAAATCGAAATTTTGAAAATTTTAATATTTTTTAAACTCATACCTAACTCATAAATAAGTATAGTTATCAACTACTAACTATCAATATATGTCTACAATCACCAATTTAAATAAACCTAGGTCATCTTGTAAGAAATGAAATCCAACTTTCCTTATAAGTGTTTGTGCCAATTCACAAGTCCTTCAACATCTAAGTGTTGGAAAATGTATTTTGCATCGAATAATAACAAAACATATAAATAACTTATAAATGAGTGAGTGTTGAAATTAGTACAAACTAATTGATTTTATATAAGTGAATTTCAACATTTACAAAGGCGGATCTTTGTGGGATATGGAGGGGGACATAGCTCCCAATTGAAAATTTTAATAAATATTACATATATTTAATTTTCTTTTATAAAAAGGTTATATTTTTAATATTTGGCCCCCAAAATTGAAAATATTTATTGTATAATGAGATTTTTTTTATTTGGCCCCTCAAAAAATAAAGTTCAAGCTTCGCCACTAAATATTTGTCCATTTATAAGTCCATATACGTACCGATCTATATACTTTAATATTAAGCCCCGTTATTAGATTGACGAAGATCCAAACTGAAACTGAAAAAAAGATGTTAATTAGTCCATTTATGAGCAAGTATCAATTGGTCGGTTGATATTGAGCTATGAAACCAGCTCGATTACACTTAAAGATTATATTGTGAAACATATCTAACATTGAATAATAATAAAAAAAATATAAAAATCTAATAAGTGGATAATTGGCTTATAATCTAATTAATTTTATACACGTGTATTTTAAATATTTATTAACTTATAAATTCACGTACGTAGGTGTTCATGAACATTAATTGCTTAGTATCATTTTGTTTATTTTTCTAATTCATTGTTGTCAAATAATAAGAAGTTGTATCTTGAAACGGATTTTCAAAATAAATAAGAATCCCCTTTTATAATTTTCCCATGTTGTACTAACATGTTTTTTTTTTCCCTTTTTTAAGACATTAAATAACAAAAATAAATGAAACTCCTCCTTTTTTTGTCATTTTATAAATTTTATTTTATTTTAATTTATTTATTACTTTAAAAAATGGAGGCAATAATTATTTTTTTTAATTTTATCTTTATTTCTTGTTTTATATATATTAAATGCTTAATAACTTCATATATTTTTATAAAAAGGAAAGTTTAGTTATGTATGTTATTTTTTTATACTTGAGGTTATTTAATAATTTTCTTAATTACTTTAAACAATAGATAAAAGGAAATGAAGGGAACAATAGATAAAAAGAAATAAAGGGAGTATTTTAGTAATATAATTTTATCTAAAAAAAACTAAAAACCATAAGTACTAATTCTGTAAGATTTAAAGGAATTGAAATGCGAATGAGGAAGCAAAGTAAAGATTCATATAATAACTAGTTTTTGGTAAATAAATGGGTGAAATTATATTATCATTTTGGCAGTCTGGAATTAGAATTGAATAGCTCAAATTTCAATTTCATCATTTGACAGTGCATTTAAAAGTAGAATTAAAATTATACTCACAATTTTATAAAATTATAATATAACTAAAAAAATAATTTTATGTAATATCTGCAATTTTTGAAGTGTAGTTATCAATTTTATTTTGTTTGGAAAATTTTAAAATTTTAATAAGAAGTTTGGAAATTTCAGAAATTTTTGCTTTGACAGCAGCAGGATTCAGTGTTGGCCATTACTTGCTCTTAAAGACATATTTGGGTAAAGTGTAAAACATGAAAGTTGTTAATTTATGTTTTAACTATAATTCTGCAAAATGGTTTGAT
>CANXYC010925725.1:0-12211 GCA_948193065.1 Aleurites moluccanus | reverse complement strand
TGGGAAGCTAAAGGAATTCAAGGAATAATTCCTTAAAGATTTTGACTCCTTCATCTATTCAAGGTAAGGAATTAGTTTGTTCAATTTTATGGTTTATTTAGATGAATTTGATGATGAATTGAATGGGTTTTAGGTTAGATTACATCAATTGATGCATTTGGATAGAAAACCCCAAATTGCCTAACCTATTTGAAGTTGTATGAATGAGTTTGATGAATTAGTGTTAGTTAATGTTAATTAGGCTTAGAATATCTTAATTGGAGGCTAATGCATAACGATTTTGTGGTTGTTTTGGTGTAGAAAATAAAGATTGCACAAGTTGTGCATTTTGCCTCCTTTGAAGCAATTGGGTGGAAATCAATTTTCCAATGCAATTGGAAGCCTTAGGTGAGTTCTATATGCATCATTTGGCATGTCCTAATCATTGAAAATTGAATTGGAAACCACATGAAAATACTCCACTTTGGCCAAATGCAATGTACTATTCACTTGCCTTGATTTTCTTTATTTTTTCCTTTGAATTCCATAGCCAAATTAATGCCTTTAATGTTGTTTAATATTGTATATTTGTATCCTATTGTGTTGTTGGCAATGTGAACTTGTTGTTGGTTGAATTGGGCATGCCAAATTTGCACATAACCCTAACCTATTAGCTTGTCATTTTGTGCCCACCAAGTGTTTGATAAAATGCCTAGTTGTTTCTGCCTTAGCCTATTGCTTTGTATTCCATAGGCCTACCATTTGAATGCCATCGTTGCTAGCGACATTGGCATGCCAATTGGCCTATCGATTTCCTTTGCCGAACCAACCTTTGTTCCATACCTTTGTTGTTTACCATACCACCTATCTTAGATTGTATATCATATATTGCAATGTCATTGATTCAATTGTTATTTGATTTGGGAAGTATTGAGCTTATTGCTATTGATGATACCATTGTTGTATAATGGTGTCTATTGATATGATATTCACTTGTATTGACCTAAATGTGGTTTGGCAGAGCTACCACTCCGATAGGGTAGTGGGTACATACTGTCGGCAATGTGCACATTAATATTGATGCCCTAGCTGGGAAGGATTATTGGTCCTGGCCATAAGACCTGATTAGTCTTATGCTTACTTGATATGTGATTGACTATGTGATTACACATAGTTTATGTGTTTCAGGGCCCTATATATGTCTTACCATATGATTCCATACCATTTATGTAACCATTAATATTCCTGTCATATTCTGATATTGATTCTGTAACCCATCATGATTGATATTGTTTCCATTGCTCCTTTATTATTATGTATTATTAGCCCATTCTATTTTGATTGGCAATGCATATAGATTTCACTGAGTATCTTATATACTCACTCTTTGCTTGTTTAACCATTTTAGGAGAGGAGTAGACTGCAAAATCCCATCTTCTGACATCCAGCGGATTTCTGCTCACTATTGATATATGTAAATATTTTAAATTTTGTATTTTTGGTGTTCATGTTCTAGCTGCTCCATGGGGTATATATGGGATAGTTAGGATATGAACATGTATATATATATATGATGATGTCTTATGGTATTTAATGCTAATGTGATATGTGATGACAATCATTACAGTCAATTATACTAGATTACAGAATGACAGAATGAATAAGTAAAAATAGATAATTAATTAATGGTTATAGATTATGCATGTGATACTGGGTTCTACGGGTGCCGTCCGCCATTAGCATCTCCCACATCCTAGGACCGTCGCGATCCAAAAACGGGTCGTGATAATACCTATCTCAATTGCCTCCAAAATCCAGAACACATAACCTCAACATATCTTCCAATGTATGAATGGTTTTCTCCGTCTGCCCATCTGTCTGGGGATGAATTACAGTGCTAAAATTCAACTGTGTACCCAGTGCCTCTTGAAATTTCTGCCAGAACCGAGAAGTGAATTGAATACCCCTATCCGAAATGATGAATAATGGCACTCCATGCAATCTCACTATCTTATCAATATACAACTAAACATACTGAGCTGCTGAATAGGTTGTTTTCACTTCAAGAAAATGGGCTGATTTCTTACACTGATCAACTATAACCCAGATAGAATCATATCCCTTTACAGTCCATGGTAAACTAATCACGGAATCCATAGTCACTTGTTCCCACTTTCACTCTGGCAATTCAATTTCCTGCAATAACCCTGAAGGCTTCCGATGCTTAAATTTCACCTGCTGGCAAGCTAAGCAAGTAGACACATACTTAGAAACATCTCCCTTTAACCTTAGCCACTAATAATGGTTCTTCAAATCATGATACATCTTTGATGCTCCAGGATGTACACTATAATGAGCTTGATGAATCCCTTGCATAACTCTCTCTATAAGATTATCCACATCAGGTACATACCATCGATTTTCCAATTTCAACACCCTCTTTTCTAATCGAAAATTAGGAGCTTTCCCCATTGCCATTTCATCTTTGCCTTTCTCTATTCCTTCTCTTAATTTCACCAGATACAGGTCTTTGTCTTGTGAGGCTTCTATTTTATCAAGCAACTTTGGCCTCACTTGGAAATGCACAAATATAGCTTGTGAATCAGTGACTTCAAACTGAACCCCCATATGAAATAATTCTTTCAACTACTTGATCAATGGTCTCCTTTCTACAGCTATATGTGATAAACTGTCCATTGACTTCTGGCTTAAAGCATCTGCCACTACATTTGCTTTACCAAGGTGATAAAGGATCTGACAATCAAAATCTTTCACCAATTCAACCTATCGCCTTTGCCGTAGATTCAAATCTTTCTATTTCAAAATGTATTGAAGGCTTTTATGATATGTGAAGATCTCACATTTTTCACCATATAAGTAATGCCTCCAAATTTTCAAAGCAAAAACCACTGCTGCCATTTCTAAGTCATGCGTGGGATAATTCACTTCATGTCTCTTCAAGTGCCTGGATGTATAAGCAATCACCTTCTCATGCTGCATTAACATGCATCCAAGTCCCACTCATGAAGCATCATAGAAAACAATGAATCCATCGGTGCCCGATGGTAATGCTAATACTAGAGCTATAATGAGACAAGTTTTCAGCTTCTGAAAGATTTCTTCAAATGTATTATCCCACTAAAACTTGACTTGCTTTCAGGTTAATTTGGTTAATAGAGCAGATATTCTGTAGAAATCCTTCACAAAACGGTGATAATAACCGGCCATACCCAGAAAACTGTGAATCTCTGTCACATTAGTTGGTCTCGGCCATTCAGCCACTGCCTCGACTTTCTTAGGATCAACTTTAATTCCTTCTCTGCTAATAACATGACCCAAAAAACACACCTCTGATAGCCAAAATTCACATTTTGAGAATCTGGCATATATCCAGTGCTCCCGAAGAGTCTGCAGTACCATTCTCAAATGTTCTTCATGTTCTTCCCGACTTCTAGAATAGACAAGGATGTCATCAATAAAAACAATGACAAATTTATCTAAGAATGGCTTAAATACTCTATTCATAAGATCTATGAATGAAGCATGAGCATTTGTTAACCCAAATAGCAACACTAAAAATTCATAATGCCCGTATCTGGTCTGAAAAGCTATCTTCGGTACATCTTCTTTTCGGATTCTTAGCTGATGATAATCCGATTGAAGATCTATTTTAGAAAAATACCCAGCACCTTACAACTAATCAAACAGATCATCAATCCTTGGCAAAGGATATTTATTCTTGATAGTTACCTTGTTTAGTCAATACATATTCGTGATGTGCCATCTTTCTTTTTCACAAATAACATCGGTGCACCCCAAGGTGAACTACTAGGCCTGATAAAGCCTTTGTCAAGCAATTCTTGCAACTGCACTTTTAACTCCTTCAATTCGGTTGGTGCCCTTCGATATGGAGGAACAGAAATAGGACTAGTTCCCGGAAGAACCTCAATTTCAAACTCAATCTCCCTTTCGAGTGACAATCCAGGTAAATATTTTGGAAATACATCCGGATATTCATTCACCACCAAAATCTGATCTACCCCTTTTTCAATCATCTGGGTATCGATCACATGGGCCAAATAAACCTGACATCCCTTTCGGAGAAGTCGTCTAGCTCCTATAGTAGAAATAAGTCTCACTGAAATACCATGTCTTTCACCTTGAAAAACAAAACTAGGCTGCACCTCTGGTCGGAATTATACTATTTTCCCATAACAATCAATGGAGGCACGATGTTGAGGTAGCTAATCTATGCCCAAAATCACATCTAACTTCAGCACATACAACTCTACTAAAGTCACTGGAAGTTTTCTACCCTCAATTTCTACTTTATACATGTCATATTCTCTATCCACATTGACCGTTTTACCCAAAGGTGTAGAAACCTCCAATGGTATCTATCACGTCCCAATTTTGAAACATGACGGTCCTAGGATGTAGGAACAATATAAGGCTACCAACACCTATACAACCCTTCTTTAACCTGTAAACATCACCTACTATAACATATTTATATCTATATAATCAGTCTATAGGGTATCATCTGTGATCATATATGATCTCAACACATCTTATTTATATTATATATTAGTAACTAATAATATTACAGTCCATACTAAGTATAGTCATCCCAAAAATTTACATATTCATGGAGCATCTAAAATATATACAAGGAATATATACAAGTTCAATATTTACATTATTAAAACACATCTGGATCCACTGATGAAGAAATCTTGGACCAGCTCTACTGCTAACCTGAAAAGGTAAAACCACTAAAAGGGTAAGTATTTATTTTCATACTCAGTAAGTCAATATATATATTATTACACATTAAGTTAGGTTGGAAACAACAAATGAACAGTATTAATAATTGACTCATTGATAGCACACCAAAGGACCAAATCAAGGAAAATGGTTTATGGATACCAAATATAGATGTATAGGCATTGGAAGAAATAATAACCATGAATATATAATAGATAATGGGCCATAAAACTCATATCATTGTCAATATAACATATAAATAGCATAAGGTGGATCAGACCCTATAGCCAGGACCATAACCCTTCCAAGCTAGGGTATCACTAGAATTTCATTATGTTATGCACAATGCTGATGGTATTTACCCACTACCCCATCAGTAAGGTATCTATGTCATACATACATTAGAATAGGTTAAAGATAGCAAATAAGATATCAAATAGGCAGGAAAATTAGCAAGGTTCAGTTTCTATAGCTTTAGCTCAATTGAGCTGTTTAGGCAAGTAAACACATATAGGATTATTATCGTTAATAAATGAACATTATAGAATAGGCAAAATTCCATAAAATTCATTTAGGATATAAGTTCAAAATATGTCAAGAAGACACATTTATACTGGTGACCAAGAAAGTCACCCATTTTAGCAAATTTGGTAACAATTGGTTTCTTAAAGAAATTAACATAGGTCATTTCATCTAGCACTTGGTGTGCACTACTTTAGGACCAAATAAATATAGTTTTGGGACATATTGATTAAAATCTAAAGTTCACAATCAAGCCCCAATGGCAACAAACACAAACGCATTATCAAACAAGGTTTATATAAATCAATAAAAAACACAATCGGAGCTTGAATTCAAGGAAAATTCAAAGGAAACTCAAATGAAACACTTTAGCCAAAAAGTTGCAGGAATTTAAATGGATTCAAATTGATAAAATAAAGTTTTAAAAATGCATAATAATATACATATAACTCACTAGAACCGACGGTTTGATCATTTACGCGATAAAATGCCTATTTGCCTATAATAGGCAAAAGCAGTATTCTTCGGTTTCCTTCGATTCTACAATCAATTTTACCACATATTTAGCTTTAAAAACAATAATTAGAATTATGGAATCCTATACAGAAAATTCATTTCAAACATAAACCTAATTTTAGGTTTTCTCCAATTTCGATCCAATCTTGAAATCTATCGATCTAATCATGTTTCTAATCACTTATGTAGCTTAAATAACTCGAAAGAATGAAGAAAACATCATCCTCACCTAAATTCAAGGTGTGGCCAAAATTTATGTTGAATGGTTCTTCAATTTCTAGCTTGAATTTCTTGAAATTTTCGATGGAAACTAATTTAATCGAAAGTTTAATCGAGTTTTCTATCGATTTTGCTTGAAGTTTGGATGAAATTAGTGGAGTTTTGGAGAAGGAGGAGACTTGGATGCCTTTAATGGTGGAAGGTGGATAGTTTTCCATTTTATGAAGAATTAGATAGAATTTATATAAATTAACTTTCAGTTAATTCGATTCCCCAATCCCCCCCCCCCCCCCCCTCCGACACTTCTTATATTTGCATTTTGAACCTGGAATTTTTAACTATTTATCTTTTTGTCCTATTTCAATTCTAAAATAATATTTCTTATATTTCTCCAGCTGATGAGTCTAATGGTGATATTAAAAATTTAAAATTTTGAACCTGTTCGTTAATCAAAATATCGACGTGCTTACCTATATATCGGGTCGATTTTTAGTGATTTGTCAAATCGTGCAAGTATAATATTCTAATGTCTAAACTAACTTTATTTATGCTTAAAAAACATATATTCAAGGTTATATAAATGAAATTTGAGGGTGTTACAGTATCTCCATTTGTTTACTACCCTTATCTAAATTCTTTGCAAATATAGAAGATACAAATGAATGGGTAGTTCCAGAATCAAATAACACTGTAGCCAAATGGTTTTGAATTAGAAGTGTACCTTCCACCATAGTATTTAAAGTCTGTGCCTCTTGGCAATTTAGGGCAAAAACTCTGCCCTGACTCCTGCTAGTTGGTGGCTGTGCTGATGCAGTGGTAGTACCCTGGCCTCGGCCTCTGCCTCCCTGGCCTCTATTACCCTGTTAACCCTGTTATAGTGTAGGTTATGACCCTAGGGAGGTAATCTACTGACCTCTCATCAGGGGGCAATCCTTAATGAAATGACATTTCTACCCACATTTAATACAAACCCCACTTAGTCATCTACATGTACCACCATGTCTTTTGCCACAATGCTGGCAAGTAGGATCAGTCTGATTGGTCTTCTCTGCTCTAGATACACCGGCAGACACTCTCAGGGATGATGATGTAGCTATGGATCTAGTCTGTCCCCTGCATTACTGACCACTGTCTGACTCTGTCTAGGCTTATAACCACTCTTTGCAGGCCTACTTTGGGAGCTCTGTCCTCCCCCTACTCTCATATGTCAACCCTGACCTCAACTACTACTCTTTCTTTTATGTTCCCCCGCTGCTCTTTCTTCTTTATATTTTAATTCCATCTGAGTATCCTTGTATATTATCTTAGTCAAGGATGTGAACTCCACTGATAGGAGGGAATTATGTAAAGAGGCATGCAGTCCACATCTAAATCTATTAATCTCAGCAACTTCATTAGGCACAATCTGGTGAGCAAATTTGACCAACCTCAGGAACTCTTTTGCATACTCTGTCACGCTCATACTGCCCTGCTCTAACCTCTAAAACTGTATCATCCTCCGGTCTTTTTTTCCCTCAGTAAGGAACTCATCTATCATAGACTACTTGAACTCTACCCAAGTAGGCAGGTCATCACCATACAATCTGATCTCTATATGCCTCTCAAACCAGTCCCAAGCTCTATCTGTCAATAATAACCCAACCAGCTCAATAGCTCGGGCCTCTAAGTAGGGTAATCTCCAGACAACCTTCTCAACCTGTGATAAAAATCTAGTAGGATCATCTCCTTGCTCACCTTTAAACTCAAGCAATCCCATCTTCAGAAAATTATACATTAAGATGCCCGTTCATCGAGACCCCTTCTGACCTCTCAGTGTGCAATTGGCTCTGGAGATGGAGCAGCAACTGGTGGAGGTACAACAGGTGGTGGCGGCACTGGTGCTGGCATAGGCTCTTGCCTCATTCTTCTCAATTCAACTATCTCTCTTCTTAACTGCGCATTTTCTCTCATTAGCTCTTCATTCATAGCTTCAATATTTTCTTCTACTACCTCTTCATCCATATCCACTCTTCGCATCACTGGTGGCGACTCCACATCTTCAAATTGTCCTGAAGCTATGAGACTCAACCTTAGCCTCTAATCTCCTATCAGGACGAGGAGGACCCCACATCTCTGGCTCTGGTAGAATAACACCTTGTCCTTGCCCTCTCGAACGCCCCCTAGGTGGCATTTTACTATAAACAAAGACAAATGAGCAAATATCAATTAATGATACGCAGGTAAACACATATAACAGATAATTGACAAATGACGATATAGGAATTCCTATTGCTCCATTGTTTTCCTACAATTAATTTCTTATATGCACTTTAAGTTTTATTTTATGTAAATTATTTCTTGGCTCTGATACTAACTCTGTCACATCCCCTTCTTCAGGAAATATGATAGTCCTAGGGTATAAGTAAGTGTAAGGCCCCCTAAACCCATAAAATCCAATGCACTAATTTTTACAGAAATTTCGCCATAACTTTCCCATAAATTCATGCCAATACCCGGAACCCATGTCCCTCTCTTTTACAATATCAATCACACAACCTGTAAAAGAAATGACATTTCTAAACTTCCATCTTTAACCCCCTGAATCTACCATAAATCAAAATAATTCATAACACTTCAATAAAGCAACCCATAATCATATTTCATTTTCCCTAGATACTTCAAATTGTATATTTACACTGAGTTAGAATTATTATAATTTGCACATAAAGTATTACTAACTCTAACATCTTTAACCATGGAGCACTAATTGAAACATAAGCAAAAAAGAAATTTACATAAGCAATAATCCAGCACCGGAGAAGAAATATGATTGGAACCGTTGCTATCTACTGACACCTGAAAAATTATAAACCACAGAAAAGTGAGATGATACTCAATGAATAACATATATAGCACCTTCTTGGTAAGGTTAGAAATGTAAAAAGTACAATTGGGCAACCATAAATGAATAATATAAATGACAAAAGTCATGTCCTATGAACAAATAAATAATAAGAATTTAGCCACTGGAATCTAATGAGGGTAACAAGTATGTCAAGTTGGTGCTCAATGAAACAATTGAATTTAAAGGGTGATTAATCACATAGAACTTATATCAATTAAATAAGTTGAGCCAAATGTTCCAATATCATAATATTGAGCCAATTGCTCATATAATAATATATTGAGCCAAATGCTCATATAGAAATAATAGATAGCAAAATACACTGAAATATAGACAGAGGCTACATATCCTAATAGCATGTCTCCTGAAAGTCATATGGTTGATCAAACCACATGGCTAGGACCTCCCCTCACCAGCTGAGGATCACTGAAATATTATGCACAACACCCAATGTAAAATAACTACTCCATCGGGTAAGTAGTCTGTCATTGATCACATATAGGGTGCATCAATATCAATATCAATAATCAATAAAAGGCTCACATCAATGAAGGTTATAAGCATAAATCATAGCAATGAAGAATCAAATAATGAGGTTTGGTTATAGAATGAACTTTCCAATAAATGATATCAAGTAAGTAAGTATAGCAAATATGATACTTAATTCAAAAGGAACAAGTGATTCCAATGGCTATCATGGTTACAATGCTTCAAAGGTTAATCATAATCATATAGAAAAATTTGGTTACTAACCAAGAATATTATCAAGAACTTTATATTTCAAATATGTCAAGATAATGGTTTTACAAGGTTCAAATAATCAATTAGAAAGCAATGGATAGCAATAGCAATATATATGAGATTCATAAGATAGGAACATGGTATAAACAATGAGCTTGGAACATGATTGAACAATATAGGATCAACTAAGGAAAGATGTATAAATATTACTCACCTTGGAAACAAAAAGCAAAAATGGAACTCCTTCTTTATTCAACACAAACAATAAGAGTGATCATATGGCTCCCTCTCATCTTTGTCTTTCTCTTTGGTCTTGGAAGCTATAACACACAAAGATTCAATTTAGAGTTCTATTTATGCTAAACTTACATTAAATAAACTTGGCAAATGAATTTCCTTAAAATTTACTTATTCATTTATGTTTTCTTTAGGTTTCAGTTTTTGGCAGCCCTGCCTCTTTTGGACATATTTTGAGTTTCACTAATCTAGTTATTCTGATTCTTTTTTCTAATGAAACTAGACACATATAATTCTAACATATAAAAATTAATTCATTCTGATTACTATAGAATTTATAGTGAATTTTCAAACTTCACCCTGCAATTTTACCAACTACCCTGAAAAACTAATTCGGCTGGTTCTACTGTTTTTATTGAAACTCATTCTATATATATCAAAATCCTATTATGTTTTCACATGATTTTAGATAAGATATAAAGGAAAAACTTTTGTGTTTTGAGGTTGTTCTAATTCAGACATTAAGGGTTTCAAATTTAGAGGATTCAGGGTTGAGTAATTTTGAGTCTAGTTCTAAATCCGGTTCTGAGTCAGTAGCACTCAAGACTACATATCTCCTAAGTTACGTAATATTTTGTAGATATTTTTCAAGAAAACTTATTTAAGATATAAATCTATAAGTTTTATGTTTTGAGCATTTTTATTTGACCACTTTAAGGTCACATAATGGCTATTCCAAAATTCTGCTTAGCCTCATGATTTTTACCTTTCCATGAATTTTAGACTTTTTCTACCTCCCTTATGCTTTTTTAACTTCACTCTAACTTCTATTAATTCATTTACTTAAAAATTTCAGCATCTTATACTACTATCAAAACCCTAATTCAGCTTTCTATTAAATCATTAAAGCAAGAATTTTTATTTGCAAGTTAAACAAAGGAAAAGCTAAGGAAGATTAAAGTAGTTACCTTGCTTAATTAGCTTCCTTCAATCTTCTTTGCTTCCACCTCCAACACCACTACTTCTTCCTTATTTTCCCAACTCGTAACTTCCCAAATCCTCTATTTCTATCACCCTACCATGCTAATATGGCAGCCACCTTAATTTAATAAGAGAAATAAGTGTTTTGGAAAGAAGATTTGGAGGGAAGGAAATGGAAAGGTTTAGCCACCAAAGGAAAGTTTAAGCAAAATTTTATTTCTCATCTTCTTATATAAAATATCATTTATTTTCTTTAGCCAATAGATGATTAGATAATTAATTAACAGAAAGGATAATTAAATAGAATTATGAGATAAACATAATGATGTCATAATTTCTTAATTACTTAATTCCATATTTTTATTTATTTATTTATTTTCTAGTAGGTATGATGAACAAATGGAGAAGCTTAACTAATGAAAGAAAAGCTTGGTATTTATCAACTTCAAATGGTTGACCTTCCTAAGCCTCTTTTGTTGATTTTTTAGTGCTTTTAATTATACTTAATTAAGTTAATTTATCACCATTTTACTAATTATTTCATTTATGTCATTTCATTTGTATTTAGTTCACTTCTATTTTATTTTTAGGCACTCTAGACTGGTTCTAATACCTTGAACATATTTTTATTTTGGTTGTTGATTAAGTCGATGTAGGAAAAAGAAATTCTCAATTTGGCCCCAACTCCAGTGGTGCGACTGTCCTAGGGCAAGGGTAGGCTTAAGGCCACCATAAACCCGTAGAACTCACAAATCATAAATCTCATCAACATCAAATAAATTACAACATCATATTTTACCATACATTTATCATGTTCATACATATAATCAAAATCAGTTATATCTTTCTATTATCATTTCATATCTTTCTCTTGTTCCTTAATGATCAAAAGAGACGTCTCAAATCACTGAGGAACAAGAGTACCCAAAAAGGTAACATTCATACATCAAAAATATTCTAGTATCCTCGAAAGACTAACTACAGAGCTCTAGAGGTTACTCTAATACATATTGTAACATAACACCATAAATAAATATACAAAATATCTCAAAAGAATAATTACAATGAAGCTTCTTGGAGTAAATAAGTCAAGAAGCCTGATCTTCTCTATTAACCCCCTCACGAGCTAAGCTATTACCTAAAATCCACAGAAGATGACTGAGCCTTCAACTCAGTAAGATATGAACATTATACAATAAGAACTGAATATCGAATCATGGTCATGAACAAATAATTATACATATAGGCAGGAAAGAAATCATAAGCTTTGCTTGAAGGAAACATGGTTCTCACAATAATTTTGGCTATATCAAATCATGTCATAAATCAAATCATGGTTCATATTTAGAACAAAGAATGCCCACA
>CANXYC010925580.1:0-16964 GCA_948193065.1 Aleurites moluccanus | reverse complement strand
TATATATATATATATATAACAAATTAAAAAAAAATCCTCTATTTATATAATATACCAAATTGTAAAAGAAAATATGTAACAAATTAAAAAAAAAAAAAACTGATATTTTAAAAAAATAATATTCCAAATTAAAAAAATAATACCAATAAAATAAAAAAGGCAAAAAATTTTCAATAGAGATTTTTTTTATTTTAAAAATATTGTGTTATATATTTTTTTAATTTGTGTTATAGATTTAGTTTTTGAATTTGATATATATATATATATATATATATATATATATATATATATATATATATATATATAAGAGTTTTTTTTTATTTGATTTTATATAATATATAATACAAATTAAAAAAATTTTCAAAGTGTAATTAATGTTCATAGTTTGAAAAGATATTATAAATTCTTAAAAAAAAGATATTATAGATATTATAATAATTTTATTAAATATAAAATAAAGTATATTTAAAAATTTTAAAATGTAGTAACCGTTATTTATAATTTGTTCACGATTTATAAATTTCATATGGTTTACTTTTATAGATAAAAATTCTCTAATGAAAAAAAAAAAAAAAAAAAAAAAAGGGCGAACGATTTAAGTATTTGGGTTTTGACCGAACAGGGACTTTTGCCAAATATGAGACGGGTCTTTGCAGGCATGTGGATTGCAGATTCCATCCTCTCTTCACGATAATTTTATTTTGTTAGAAAAGAAAGTGAGATTCATTTTCAAGTAGAAACTTACCGTAACAGTTATCTCTATAGAAATGCATCTATCATTCAATTAATCAATTTAAAAAATTATTATTAAATCAAATTAATTTTTTATTTAAATTTTTTTAAATTAAATTAAATTATTATTATAATTAAACTATTAATTTAAATTTAATTTAATTCGATTTAATCACACTGATTTTATTAATTTTAAATTAAAAAAAATATTTATAAATTTTATTATTTTATTATAAATTTAAAAAAAAAATATCATTAATAAAAATTCTAAAAAATAATTAAATATATAACATAAAATTTATCCATTTTAATAATTAATATTCCTAATTTATATTTTTACTTGAAAATAAAAACATATTTTATTTATTTTTAATTAATTTTAATGAATAGCATTTTTTAAAATTTTAAAGTAATATTTAATTAAAAAATATACATATAAAATCAAATCAAATATATTAATTATAAAGTAACAAAAAGTAATATATATATAATTTCAGTTAATTAATTTACAACACAAATTCCAAATTCTAAACATTAAGTTAATTCTATTTAACCACCCCCAATTTTAAGTACGTTAGGCTAGACATCTTTGAATTTTAGCACAGAAGGGAGCTGCTGTAGTCTGTAGCCTACATATGAGATTTAGACCATAGATTTTTAAAGTCTTGATGACAATGTAGGCATTAGATCATTCAAGTTAGCAGAGCCCAGATAGCATATTTATGCCATCTAAATAAATATCAAAACATGATTCAAGATTAGCAAAGAAATTCGTTAAAGCTTACCGCATAAAAAGAGCTATAATAATGTTTGAAAAAAAAAACCATCTGAGGCAGTTCCATTCAAAGAAAAACTATCCAAGATACATCACAAAAAGATATAGCTAGCAAAGTAGTACCACAACATAAAAAAAAAAAAAAAAAGAGTAACCACCAAGTAAAATGTTAATTTAAGTTTTTATCAGATAATTTGAAAGGAAAAAAGAGGGCTTAATCAACTTCCTCCATCTTGCTTCCTTCAGCATCAGCGTTAGCATCCTCAAGAACAGGCATATCAGCATCACCCTCACCAGCATCCTCATCGATGCTCAATCCAAGTTTCAACATTCTATGGATCCTGTTTCCGAAGGTGTTGGGGTCATCAAGACTGAAGCCAGAGGTGAGAAGAGCAGTCTCGAAAAGCAGTAATACAAGATCCTTCACTGACTTGTCATTCTTGTCAGCATCAGCTCTGTTTCTCAATTCCTCCATTATGGGATTCTCTGGGTTGATTTCCATTGTCTTCTTGCTTGACATGTACCCAGCCATGCTGCTGTCCCTCAAAGCTTGTGCTCTCATAATCCTCTCCATGTTGGCAGTCCATCCATACTCCCCAGTGACCAAACAGCAGGGTGAATCTACCACTCGGTCAGAAACCACAACCTTCTCAACTCTGTCTCCCAATACATCCTTGATAACCTTGCATAGACCCTCAAACTTTTGCTTCAAGTCTTCCTTCTTTTGCTTCTCATCTTCACTTTCATCAATTTTCAGACCTTCCTTGGTAGCAGAAACAAGCTTCTTACCCTCAAACTCCTTGAGCTGACCAACAGCATACTCATCAATAGCATCAACCATGAAAAGGACTTCATAGCCCTTCTTCTTCAGCTTCTCAAGGAATGGGGAGTTCTCAACAGCCTTCTTGCTCTCACCAGTGATGTAATAGATATCACTCTGGCCCTCCTTCATTCTGGTCACGTAGTCCTTCAGACTAGTCATCTCATCACCACTCTTAGTGGAGTGGTATCGGAGCAATTCTGCAAGCTTGGTCTTGTTGGTGGAGTCCTCATGGATACCCAGCTTGAGGTTCTTGGAGAATGCCTCATAGAACTTGTTGTAATCTTCCTTGTTTTCAGCAATCTCAAAGAAAAGTTCAATGCATTTCTTAACCAAATTCTTGCGGATAACCTTAAGGATCTTGTTCTGTTGCAACGTCTCTCTTGAAATGTTGAGAGGAAGGTCCTCAGAATCAACAATACCTTTCACAAATGAAAGGTACTCAGGAATTAGCTCCTCACAGTTGTCCATGATAAAGACTCGGCGAACATAAAGCTTGATGTTATTGGGCTTCTTCTTTGTGTCAAAAAGATCAAAAGGAGCCCTCTTAGGGACAAAGAGAACGGCCTTGAACTCAAGTTGGCCCTCAACTGAGAAGTGCTTCACTGCCAAATGCTCCTCCCAGTCATTTGTAAGGCTCTTGTAGAAAGCAGCATATTCTTCCTTTGTAATCTCTTCGGGCTTCCTCATCCAGATAGGTTTCTGCTTGTTCACCAAAGACCATTCATGAGACACCTCCTTGATCTTCTTCTTTTTCTTCTCTTCCTTCTCCTTCTCCTCGTCAACATCCTCGACCTTGCCTTCCTCGTCCTTCTTCTCTTCTTCATCCTCATCATCAGAGATCTCCTTCTCAGTAGTCTTCTCAATCCAAAGAGAGATTGGGTAGCTAATAAACTCAGAGTGCTTCTTAATCAAATCCTTGAGGCGCCGTTCCTCAAGATACTCAAGCTGGTCTTCCTTGAGGATGAGAGTAATTTTTGTACCTCTTCCAAGAAACTCACCAGAAGTATCCCTGGTAACAGTGAATGACCCACCAGCCTGGGACTCCCAGATATACTGCTCATCATCATTGTGCTTGGTGGTCACAATGACCTTCTCAGCAACCAAGTAAGCTGAGTAAAAACCAACACCAAATTGTCCAATCATGCTCACATCAGCTCCAGCGGCCAAAGCCTCCATAAACTCTTTGGTTCCAGACCTTGCAATGGTACCAAGGTTGTTTACCAACTCTGAAGCATCATAACGAAATTAATTAGCAGGGAATAATAAAAAAAAGAGTAAAGATGATTATACCAAACAACACAAACCAAACATAGTGTCCAAGTATTCACATACCAGCCTTGGTCATGCCAATACCACTGTCAATGATAGTCAATGTATTGTTAGTCTTGTCAGGAATAATGTGAATGAAAAGCTCTGGTTGAGCATCCAGCTTGCTCTTGTCTGTCAAACTCTCAAATCTAATTTTATCCAAAGCCTGAAATCCAACAAGGAACAGAACAACAATAACATCAGCCAATAATGTATCGTATTCTATATTCAGGTAATTTTTTCAAACCCAAGAATAAACGAACCAACCAATCAGACAACAAATAGTATTATATTTGAAAAAAAGAAAACACTACAATAGTAATTATCATTATTCCACTTACAGTGCATAAAAATTATTAGTTGAACAGAACAAATACCCACTCTAAACCTTTTTCTATAAATAGTTTATTAGCTCCTAAATCAATAAATTTAATTCATTATTAAATATTGTTTAAAACCAAACAAGCAAAAACAAAATAATGATTCTACTATCCATTTCTCACAGGTCATCTATCATACATGACTACCTACAGATTAGAACTTAAAAACCCTAATACATGCTCCAATACCTCATTATTATACAATAAAAAAATAAAATTAATTTTCAAATTTAAGCAATGCATAAACGCCACTCCAAAACGGAGAAAAAATCAAATATAAGGCCCATTAACAAGACAAAGTACCTAAAACAGAGTCATACACATTTGTTTAACATAGAAGCACAGTATGTTTAACATAGAAGCACAGATCTAATTATGGAGGGTATGGAAAAAAAGTTACATCGGAGGCATTGCTGATAAGCTCCCGGAGAAAGATCTCCTTGTTACTGTAGAAGGTGTTAATGATCAAACTCAGCAACTGATTGATCTCTGCTTGGAAAGCGAACGTCTCTGTCTCCGACATCGATTAATTACAGTATTATCTTCTACAGATCTAATATAACGAGACTAAGAATCGGAGACGGATAATCAAAGCAAGCAAGAAAAATAGAGGGGAGAAGAGCGATGCTGCGCAATTGGAGAAACAGGGTTTATATAGAGGACTTTGCTAGGGTTTCTAGATCCTTCTATTTCCCCTATTACATTTTTCATTCATTTCTACTTTTTTTTTTAATTTATTTTTTTGGATTGGTATTTGATTAAGTTACCAAGAAAAGAATGGCAAGGGAAGACTAGCATTTAGGAATAGACACGTGGACGTGAAAACGTGTAGATAGGTCAAAGTCGTTTTAGCCCTTTTCTTTTTGGGCTTTAGCCAATCGGACTCTTCCGCTTCGATTTTTAAGATGTGAATTTTGATCATAATTGAAAACTCCCATTATTTGGCGGAAATAAATTTCTCTGCACGATATTTCTTAAAACTACTTTCATATTGAGATTTTTTTTAAATTCAGTTTTGATTCGAATTAAAATTTAAAGTTCTCCATTCAGATTTATTAATATATTAGGATGATTTTTAAAATATGAGATCTATATATTAAATTTTAATAATAATTAAATTTATAAAAATTAAATATATTTATTTTTAGAATTATAAAATTACAGTGTTCAATTTTTTTTAAATAACATAATTTTTTTTCTGTTTCAAAATTAATCATAATTTTCATTGTATTCTATAAATGAGTGAGTAATTTTTTATCAAAAAAAGTGTATATGTCTATCTTTTTTATAGTCTAAAATACTTGATAACCTACCAATTCTTTTTACATTTAAAATTTAAAAACTTCTATTATTAAGCTATTATCATAATAATTATATAATAATAATTAAACTAGTATAAATACATATACTTATGAGAAAAAATTTAAAAATATTTGATTTGTATAATATATACATATTTATTTTTACTAATTTAATAATAATATAGTGTTATTTAACCTATCAATATTTATTTTTTAAAGATATCTGAAATTATTTTCTTATAAATGTAAGAATAAAACATATAAAATATGAATAGCAAGAATAAAATTAACAAAAATCATCATCTTTTATATATAACATAATGCAGCGGAAATTGAATCATAAATACTTTCAGTCATTACTTGTTATGTGTTGCAGGAATAACTACGAATTATAAAGGAAGTTTTCTGGATTTTTCTCTCAAATTTAGATGGTGAATTTTTGTATTATTGAGAGCAAATCTAGGGACATCTATACATACCCTTCACCATTAATTGTCCATCACAGTTAATGGTGATAATGGATAGTTATTTTAAAAAAATAGGAGAAGTGAACCACTATTTTAATGGATTGGCCAACTCCATATTAAAGAAAAAATAACTTACAATCTCCCACTTAGTCCACATTTTCCACAATTTAATGTAGTGATAAATAAAAACATATGAATCATGGCGATAATACTTAAAATTAAGTTCTCTTCCATGTATTATAATGTTTTATACTTCTCAATAATCTTTCCATATAACTTAATGAAAAAACCATATGTTCATTTTAGGTCCTAACTTCAAATATATTTTTCAAGACAAATAAAATTAATATATATACATAACTCAATGAGAAAACATCATATTAAGAGTTTTATTAAAACAATATCGTTTTTAAAACGAAAAATTACATTAAGGAACCAAGTCTCATTCTTTCAACATGATTCTTGAAGTTATGTGGTGGCATGCCCTTAGTCAAAGGATTAGCAATCATAAAATCAGTGATGATGTGTTCAACATGCACTGTTTTATCCTTAATACGTTCTTTTATAACTAGATACTTGATGTCGATGTACTTACTTCGACTACTACTTATATTATTCTTAGCCATAAAAACAGTAGCTGAATTATCACAATATAACCTCAATGGCCTAGAAATTGAATCCATAATTCTAAACTCAAAGATGAAACTCTTCATCCATACACCATGTGAAGTTGCCTCGAAACAATATACGAACTCAGCGTCTATAGTAGAAGTAGCAGTCAAACTCTGTTTTGCGCTTCTCCAAGATACAGCTCCACCAGCTATAATGAAAATATATCCTAATGTGGATTTTCTTGAGTCAATGCAGCCGGCGTAGTCTGAATCAGAGTAGCCAATCACCTCCAAATTATCGGTTCGTCTATACATAAGTATGTAGTCCTTTGTGCCTTGAAGATATCTCAAGACCTTTTTTGCAACTTTCCAATGATCTAAGTCTGGATTACTCTGATATCTTCCTAACATTCCAATTACAAATGCAATGTCAGGTCTAGTGCAAACCTGAGCATACATTAAGCTTCTAACACCTGAAGCATAAGGAATGTTTTTCATTTGTTCCCGCTCAAAGTCATTTTTCGGACATTGGCCCAAGTTAAACCTATCACCTTTCACAATAGGAGCTACACTTGGTGAATAATCTTTTATCCGAAATCTCTCTAAAACCTTGTTGATATAGGTCTTTTGAGATAGACCGAGAATACCTCGAAATCTATCTTTCTGAATTTTGATGCCAATGACATAAGAGGCATCACTTATATCCTTCATATCAAAGTTTTTAGAGAGGAATTATTTCACCTCATATAGTAATTCTTTATCATTGGTTGTAAGTAAAATATCATCTACATATAGAACAAGGAAATAAATCTTACTCTCACTGACCTTCTGGTATATGCATTGATCCATAATGTTATGCTCAAAACCAAATGAAGTGATAACATCATGAAACTTAAAATACCGCTGACGGGAAGCTTGTTTCAATCCATATATAGATTTCTTGAGCTTGCAAACCAAATGCTCACCATTACTAGAGGAGAATCCTCCTAGTTATTTCATATAAACTTCCTCCTCGAGATCTCTATTGAGAAAGGTCATTCTCACATCCATTTGTTGTAACTCTAAATCAAAATGTGCAACTAATGCTAGAATGATGTGAAAAGAATCTTTCTTAGATACAGGAGAAAATGTCTCCTTGTAATCGATTCCATCCTTTTGGGTGAATTCTTGACAACAAGTTTGGCCTTGTATCTCTCAATGTTGCCTGAAGAGTCTTTCTTTATTTTAAAGACCCATTTACATCCAATAGCTTTTGCACCAATAGACAACTTGTCATGACCCGTTTCCGGATCACGACGGTCCTAGAGCGCGAGAGATGCTGAGGCGACCGGCACCCGTAGAACCCATCAATCTCATACTATGCAATCACTCACAATATCGCAGCGAAAATATAACTATATCCATCATTGCAGCGGAAACCCATCATCAATCACATAACAATATATATATGTCCAATCACTCACATAAGATTATTCATTCTGTAAATACCATATTTATATCATTAATAATCTCCAATATTCCCATACATATATGTTCATACACTAACTATACCGTACAAAATCCATGGAGCAGCTAGGATATGAACATACAAAATAATACAGTGTTCATAATCTTACACTGACACAAGATCTACAGAATCCACAAAGAGTCAAATATGGTGGAAATTTATCTCCTACTATGTACCTGAAAGGGCAAACAGTGAGAGGGTGAGTATATATGATACTCAGTGAATCTAATATGCATCAACCAATAAAATAGATAATAAAACATCAATAAGCAATAAGCAAATGACATAAATGAATCAAACTGTCAGAATGTCTGTAATACAGAATCAAGTACAGAATATGACTGTAAGTAAATAATCATAACAATGAAGCACATATCACATGGACAGGATGGAAATGACAGATATAGAGCCATGAAACGCATAGAAATGTGTCAAGCAAAAATCACTATATATATATATATATATATATATATATATATATATGTAATATCTGTCATTTTTTTTGTTATTTTATTAATTGTATGTTTGTTAAATTAATTGAGGATATAAAAATATTTTGAGGAATCTAGAATTCTATATGCAGGGAGGAGATTGTGAGGCTAATTTCATGATTTTAAAGGAATAATTTGATATAGTGTAAAACATAAGAATTGTATATTTATACCTTGTCTTTAAGTTTGTAAAATAGTTCTATAAAATTCTATGTGTGTGAAGAGATATGCCTCCTTGACCAGGACCTATCTGGTTCATTATTTTCTGCAGGAATCTGAGAATGTTTACTTTTTCTGGGAATTATTGAGGCTGAATGAGCCAAAAGTGTAAACATGAGAAATATTCCTTTATGTGTTATGTTGTTGGCTGTAAAATTTCAGGGGAATTGGTTAAGTATAGTTTAGTTGAGAGTGAAATTAATCAGACCTGTTCGGATGATTTTGGGCAGTAAAGTCAGGGTGAACTTTAGAAATTCACCATAGTTTGTGTAGATATCCTTTTGATTTGAATTTTGGATATGTTGGACCTCTGAGTGTCTATTTTAAGTGACAAAAATAATCAGGGAGTTTGGATGTTTGTAACTCATTTAAGAGCTGGTTAAATATGAGTTGTCGTGGAAGGGTTCCAGCTCGGCAGAATCTGGCATTTGCGAGCCGGCAATGCTAAGTGGCATTGCGAGGCGGCAATTGGCGAAGTGGCATTGCGAAGTGGAATTGCGAGGCGGCAATTGGCGAAGTAAGATTTTCGGGGTGGCAATTGGCGAAGAGGCATTGTCGAGGTGACATATGCGAGGTGGAAATTGGTGAAGAGGAAAATTGGCGAAGAAGCATTGCCGAAGTGGCATATGCGAGGTGAAAATAGGCGAGAAGAGATTGGCGAAAAGGCATTGCCGAGGTAGCATATGCGAGGTGGAAATAGGCGAGGTGGCATATGCGAAGTGGACATGCGAAGTGGGATTGGCGAAGTGGCATTGCGAGCCAACAATGCGAAGTGGCATTTGCGAGCTGGCTTATGCGAGATGGTATTGCTGGAGCGGATTGGCGAGGTGAGCTGGCGAAGCAGAATTGTGAGGCAGTAGCCTATTTAACCAGATATCCAGTAGCTATTTTTCTCACGATTTTCTTCTTCTTCTTTTCTTCGTTCTTTTTCATTTCTTCTCAAATTTGTTCCATTTATTTTCTAATGCATTATTACTCAAAATTAATGCATTAAATCACTAAATTATCACATTCTAAGGCATCAATCTTCATTTTCAAAGCAGAATTTTCAAGGAATCAGTTTTTGGAGAAATAAGGTAATTTCTCTTCAAATGTCATTCTCCTTTTAAATTAATAAATTATGGTAGTTAGGATAGTTAATTATAGGTATATAGGACTTATTACAAGCATTTTAAGACTATTAATTGTAATTAATATGGGAGAAATCAGAATTTATGGATTATCATGAATAGTGGTGTGAACAGTAAATTCATAATTAATTTCAGATTTTTTTTAAGAGATGAATTAAATTGATGTTGGGAATCAAAAATAGAAACTATAAGATGGTTAAATTATAAGGAATCATATTATGTATTATTGATTAAGGAAAATCCTAATTTTGAATATTTAGGAAAATTTTCATAGAAGAAGAGAACTCAAAAAGTTTGAGGAGATTATTGAATGAACAAGCTTTTGAGGGAAATACAAGGATAAATTTGTGTAGAGATAAGTATGAACATTGCATATGCCCATTGTTTCTTTGAGATGACTTGTCCAAGCTTTTCTAATGTTCATAAATATGATTCACATGTCATATGATATTGTATTTTTGATCTATCAATTGAAATTTCTAAGATATTCTTAAACCAAAATGATCATTTGTTTCATGTGATTACCATGTATATATATATTATAAATGACTTGGTCAATCTTTCCTTGGATCAAATTCATATGAAACATATTTGTTAACTTGACTAAATTTATGTTATATGTTGATGGTCTTGCGACCAATTTGTTTCTTGTGAGATTGTAATCATATGACCCAATGGATAGAACGCTCTTCTCAATGAGAGTAAATTCATTGGTCCATTGTGCACTTTGGGAACCTAGCTGATAGGATTTTTATCAATGTTCCACCTAGAGGGGACCATGAGCTCTAGGCGTATACCTGGCCAAGCATGCATTTGCGATAAGATAACAAGGACTACCAATGTGCTCTGTTGTGATAGATAGCAAGGCTACTGATGTACTCTGTAGTTCTATCATGTGATTTGACAGTGCTATTAGATTATGAGCACTTATATTCTTGTAAGCATAACCATATGATATTTTTCTTACCCATGTTCTTTGGATTGACCTTTCCTTTGGATTGATATATTTCTTTTATATTGCATGTTCATATCTTACTAAGTTGAAAGCTCACTCCTCTTTTATGGATTTCAGGTGATAGTGTAGCTCGAGAGGGAGCTAATGTAGAAGATCAAGCTTCTTGATTCATTCCTCCAAGAAGTCTCCATTGTAATTATTTTGATTTATATATATCCATTGAATTGTATTATGGTATTGTATGTATGAGGAGTATACTCTAGAGCTCCGTAGTTAGATGTTGAGGATGATAATATTTTGATATCTAAATTTTTATGATTGGGCTACCCTTGTTCCTTAGTGATGTGGGAAGTATATTTTAATCGGTAAGGAACAAGAGGAAATTCCTTAATGATGAACTTATATATATGTATGAATGGTGATTGCATAAATCTTAGAAATGAATGTTTTAATGATAATTATATATAATGTAAATATGAAATGTGCATGAGATCCAGGATATGAGGTTTCTATAGATTTATGGTGGCCTTAAACCTACCCTTACCCTAGGACCGTCGCGCCATTGGAGTTGGGGTGTGACAACATAAAACTGTACGGGTCTTATGACTAGGACATCCCTTTCTAGTACAGGGTATCAATCAATACAATGTGCACAAGGCCGACGGTATGAACTCACTGCCCTGTCGGAATGGCAGCTCTGTCAAATCACCTCGGAGTCAATAGAAGCAATTATCACATCAATAGATGCCATTTCAAAACAATGGCATCGACAATATCAATAACTCATCAGAAATCAATTGGATGAGTCTAAAGTCAATAAAACATCAATAATTATCGACTAAACGATGACCAAAGGCCTAATGACCAAAAATGAGAGCAAACATATTTTGGTTATTTGTGGCCAAAAAGTTGACGCAAATGGCATGCCATTATTGCTAGCGACGATGGCATTCAAATGGTTGGCCTACGAATTTTTCGACATGGTTTCGGCGCAATATTGACATTGCCCCAATTATCAATAAACATACACACGGAAGCAATTCCATAGGCAACAAAAGCAAATCAATAATCTTCAACAAACACATCAATTTGGTATGGAAAAATAGTCCAAACCAAGGTAATTCAAAGGCAAATTTTCCCAATTAGGGTTCGGCCAAATGGCCTTTTTCACAAATGGATTTCAAATGATATTTTATCAATTTAGGCAAGTAATTTGATGCATAAGAGACTCACCTATCACTCCAAATAATCTAGCAAACTCGATTTGTTACCGAATTCCTCAAATCCTCGGTTTAGGCCAAAATCGACTATTTTTTTCCGAACGAATTTTTTACAACGAAACGAACATCAATTAAACATCGATTATTATCCAATTAACTTATTCTAAAGCCAATTTACACATCCTAATCCATATACTCAATTTCCAAACTCACAACTTCAATTTAGGGTCAGAAAATTGAAAAAAATTATTTAATGCATCAATTGATGCAATTAAACCATTTACTCAATCCTAGTAACATCTAAACAACCTAATTAAACCATAAAACCAAACAAATAAATAATTTACACATTTTACCTCAAAATGGATGAAATCCCTTTGAAGAAATTCTTCAATTTCCTTGCATTTCTATGGCTAATTTTGATAGATAAATGTTTGTATGGTTTTAGTTTTTGATTTCCAACACTTTTCTTTCGCAAATTTGAAGCAAAAATCAATTGGAATGGAGAAGAGAAACTCACGGCAAGAAGAAGAAAATGGGCAGAAAATTGCTCAAATTTTTGCTTATATAATAAGACAAAATAGGTAAATTATACTTTGGTCCCCCAATTTTTCAAAATTTACTTTTTGTACTTTTTCGCTCGGTAATTCATTTCGATAATTTCGTCGGGAATTGAAATTCAAAGTGAATATTCAAAAACTTTATTTTTATTAATACTATTTAATAAAAATAGTTTCAGAGCCATTCTGAAACTCAGACTGTCAAAATTTACTATTCACCGAAAATACCATTTATTTACGGTTTTACCATCGCTTACTTTATCAGTGTTCTTAAACATTTTCTCATATTTCTTTTTACTGTATTCACACATAAATACTCGTTATCATTTACCCTCTTGCCAAAATTAGAAATTCATCTGTCGACTGTACTGCTATTTTTCAGCAGCGATATCGGTACCGACGATTTCCAAAAAATTTTCTCGTTTTCTCTCTAACTAAGTTTCTAAAATTATCCTTAGCCATTTCGATAATTTTAATCCACATACTGAGAACTTATTTCACAAAAACTTGTTACGCAAATTTTCAGGGTATTATATTCTACCCTCCTTCAAAAAAATTCATCCTCGAATTTTAAATAAACTTGTATCTCTATATTGGAACAATAACAGATATTTGACTTTCATGTCTTATTCATTCTCCCATATAAAATTTTTCTATATACTGATTCCTTCATAATACTCTTGCCAATGAAATTTCTTTATTCTGAAATTGTTAGACTTGACGATTTACACTTTTTATTGGCTCTACTCTTATGTCGTCTCTTCATTAACACCAATATTTTGCACTTCAATACTTATAACAATTCTGGCATATAATTCCATAACCTTCAGATATGGAATACCAATTTACATGGCTCCTACCTAAAGGAAGAGCCAAATTTTACGCTACACTGTCAATCCTTTCTAATACTTTATATGGTCTCACTTACCTTTGAACTTCCATAACAAATATCCTCATCTCAGAACTCTAATGCTTTAACCTATTTGAACATCTTTCTCGATCTTGGGTCACTTTAATATTATCAATTTATAATGGCTTAGCCCGACATTGGGCTATCAGAGTCTGGTTTTGATCCTGAGATCCAAATCCAACTTTATATCCATATCAATTAACTCATTCATTGCACGAATCAGTGGTCTTCTAACAATAGAGATGTGAGCTAGACTACCCATCACAGTCACTATCCTTTAACAATTAACTCATCTTCGTTGCTGAAGATTCAGATTCTTCTATTGTATAATATACTATACACATGCTGTAGACTCTTATACTCTGTATGAATTTCACACTTTGCACTATATAGATAATGTCTATGACACAGTCCTCAAGTACTCTACATGCTTCTCTTCACTCCTAGAATAGATAATAATGTCATCTACAACTATTATGACAAACTTATCCAACAATTTCTGAAATTTCATCTTTAGCTCTTTCAATTCAATAGGTGCCTAGATACACCTAGATTCCAAACTCTATCTCTTTATTAGGTTACCCCTGACATCTCCTCAAAAAAAGACATCAAAGAACTCTCGGACCACAGGTATCCGAACAATCCCAATTAAAGTCTTTCACACATTCATTACATATACTAGATATGCTATACCATCTAACTTTATCATTTTTCTAGCCTGAATAACAGGAACGAAACAAATTCTATATTCATACTTATCACTCTGGAACTCTAACTATGACAACGAGAATTTGACTTTCTTCTCATAACAATCAATAAATGCTCAGAGTGCAGTTAACCAATTCATATCAGGTATCATGTTAAGTTGCAACACAGGCAACTCTATCACATTAGCACATAAAAGTATTCTTATCAATTCAATAACACATCTCAGATAACAATCATAATTCACTTTTATACTTTCTCTGATAGGTATAGTTATCTCTAAGGACACATTCAATAGTTATCTTTCTCTATTTAACTGTGATGCAAACAAAAGAATGTTTAACACTTGAGTCAAATAATGCATATGTTATGACATTCTGTATTTAAAATCATACCTATATCTGCATCATCAGATCTCTGTGTCTCTTGGGTGTTAATAACAAAAACTCTTCTATGGCCTCTACCTATTGGGGTCTGACCACTACTAGATGCCTGACCTCTGCCTCTACCCCTACTAGGAGCCTCTCTAGCCACATTCTGAATCATTTGTACTGTAGGCTGAGACTCTGCAGTAGATGGCTGTTGATCACCCCATAGGGGACATCTGTTAATAAAATGACCATGTTGCTCACACTTCAGGTAAGCACCTGACTGTCTACGGCATTCTCCTCCATGCCTTCTGCCACAAAAATCACAAATGGGTACACTAGGCATCTGAGTAATAGGTCTGGAAGAACCCTGTGAATATGCAGGTGCAGACTACACTGATGGTCCTCTACTCTGAATCCTCCTCCTCCTCTGACTACCAGATGGAGGTCTCTGATCAAATAGAGGCACTGGCTCAATCATTCTAGGCTAGGAGCTGCTCTCCCCCCGCCTACTCTAGGATCTTGGTCCCTCCTTTCTCTTCCGATCTCTCTTATCTCTCTCTGCCTTATACTTTTCTTCCATCTAAGTAGCTCTGTCGATAACTATCGTCAAAGATGTAAACTTTGTAGCAATTAAGGCATTGTGAAATGAGGCATGTAATCCTCTTCTAAACCTGCTGATCAGATCAGCCTCAGTAGAAATAATGTGAGTAGCATATCTACTCAATCTAATGAACTCTCTACATACTCCTCTATAGTACAATCCCCCTGCTCTAACTATTCAAACTAAATCAAGTTACAGGTCTTCACCCCTTCAGTAATGAACTCATCTATCAGACCCTGTCGAAACTCAGCCCATGAGGGTGGATGCCCACCATACAGTCTGGGCTCCATCCTCCTTGAAAAACAAGCCCATGCTTTCCCTTTCAGTAACAATCCCACGAGCTCAACTGCTCGGATATCAGAATAAGGTAGCCTCCTAACTACCTTCTCAATCTCCTCTAGAAAATTGATGGGATCACTGCCTCTGTCGCCTTTAAACTCAGACAGGTTTAGCTTCAGAAAGCTAAACATAGTCACTCCACCCTCATCAATACCTCTACGGCCTCCCTGTACAACAGGCTCCTCAGGAACCACAGCTGGTTGTACAGGTGCTGGAGCATCTAGTACTGCAACAGGTGCAACAAGGGGTGGCACTGCTGCTGGTACTAGAGGTGGCGGTACATTCTGTCGTTCCCGCCTCAACTCTGCTAGCTCCCTACGCAGATCCATCATCCCCCTCATCATCTCATATCTCCAAGGGTCCTCGCCCCTCTCTGTATCCCTAGTCTGTCGGGATCTGGACGGACCCTCTGAAACTGAATACTCTCTGACTGATGACTCATTTGAGGCTACCTCTGCCTCTCTGGTAGCTCTATCTTCCACGTCAGACATCTCTGTAAACTATCTGAAAATAAACAAAATACGTACTCAGTATATTACAGAAGCACATAATACTTATATATACTTGACGAATATAACAAATGACGATACAGAAATTCCTATGCTCCATGGTTCCCTTAACTCTACCCATACTTTATTTAGTTACTATTCATCTGTAACCTATCTCTGTTATCTATAAGCCTAGTGCTCTGATATCTGTAAGCCTAGTGCTTTGATATCTATAAACACAGAGCTCTGATATCTGTAAACACAGAGCTCTGATACCACCTCTGTCATAACCTGTTTCTAGATCGCGACGATCCTAGAGTGCGAGAGATGCCGAGGCGATTGACACCCGTAGAACCCATCAATCTCCTACTATGTAATCACTCATAATATCGCAGCGGAAACATAACTATATCCATTATTGCAGCGAAAATCCATCATCAATCACATAACAATATATATATATATGTCCACTCACATAAACACTATTCATTCTGTCACTCTGTCATTCATTCTATAAATACTATAATTATATCATTTATAATCTCCAATATTCCCATACATACATATTCATACTCTAACTATACCATACAAAACCCATGGAGCATCTAGGATATGAACATACAAAATAATACAGTGTTTAATATAATTACACTACTACAAGACTGCAGAATCCACAGAGAGCCAAAAGAGCTGGGATATCTGCCTCCTACTCTGCACCTGAGAGGGTAAACAGTGAGAGGGTGAGTATATATGATACTCAGTGAATCTAATATGCATCGACAAATAACAAATAATGAAATATCAATAAGCAATAAGCAGATGAAATAATGGATCAAACTGCCCAGAATGTCTGTAATATAGAATCAAGTACAGAATATGACTGTAAGTAAACAATCATAACAATGAAGCACATATCACATGGACAAGATGGAAATGACAGATATGGAGCCATGAAACGCATAGAAATGTGCCAAGCACAAATCACTATATATATGTGTATAAACATAAGACTGTACGGGTCTTATGACTAGGACATCCCTTCCTAGTACAGGGTATCAATCAATACAATGT
>CANXYC010925476.1:0-16503 GCA_948193065.1 Aleurites moluccanus | reverse complement strand
TAATTATCTAATTTAATTATTTACATATGATGTATTTAATT
The DNA here is from genome assembly GCA_948193065.1 of Aleurites moluccanus. Classification (NCBI taxonomy): domain Eukaryota; kingdom Viridiplantae; phylum Streptophyta; class Magnoliopsida; order Malpighiales; family Euphorbiaceae; genus Aleurites; species Aleurites moluccanus. The sequence goes on along the minus strand of CANXYC010925476.1, from coordinate 16,462 downwards.
AAATTAGGACCATTGGATTGTGTTAATATTAGGATCAATAAGTCCAAGGTCAAACGAGTGTGTTTGACCTTTCATTAATGGCATTATTGTCATTAGGTTTATTGTTTTAATATAAGCCGTTAGATTAAAACCTAATTAATTGAGGGCCATATAAATATGATGAGATCATAATTAAATAAACCCTAAGTCATAAATCACATCTCTTGGCTGAAAATATTGAGAAGAAAATCAAGAAAGAACTCGACCACCAATCCTTCTCCATCCAAACCGAAAATCCTAAGGCTTGCAACTAAGGATTTTTGGCACCTCTTTCCTAAAAGGTTGTTGTTTGATCTTCGCATGGATTACTAGTCGGGCTTTCCTCATCTTGTGGAAAGATAGTGGTTTGCTACAACCATTTCTTGGTGATCAAGTGAAGAAAAGGTTTCCAAACACAAAGGTAAAGATCTTGATCTTTTAATTAATCTTCAATTTTAATCAACATAGAGATCTTGGTTTGGGATTTTTATTTTTATTTTTTCACAGCACCGAATGGTATAAATCCCAACAGCGGCTCAGGCTTCAGGATGAACTCCCATGGGTAGAGGCAGAGGCAAAGTTTTTGCTTTAGCATAGCACGAGGCCTAGGCATCAAACACGGTTGTTACAGGTATTCTCCTGATCCAAGCTTTGAATGCTAGAGTATTGTTTGATTCAGGAGCTACACATTCCTTTGTGTCATCATGTTTTGCTAAGAAATTGCATGTGCCTTGTGAGTTGCTTGAAAATATATTGGTTGTTTCTACTCCTTTAGAGGAAGAGATTGAAGTTCAAAACTTTTATCCATCATGTGTGGTTAGCATAGGTGGCAAGAGCTTGGATGTAGATTTGATAGAATTGCCTGTATTGGAATTTGATGTAATTTTGGGCATGGATTGGTTTTCCAAGTACTATGCTACTATAGATTGCAATGGGAAGAAGCTAGTCTTCAAGCCACCTTCGGGTGAGGAGTTTGAGTTTTAAGGGGAACGGAGCGAAGTACCATACAATGTGATATCTGCCATTGGGGCAAAAAGGTTGTTAAGAAAAGGTTGCCAAAGGTATTTGGCTTATGTCTGGGATACCCATAAGGGAGTGAGAGACATGGAGCAAATTCCAATAGTTAATGAGTTTTCATATGTATTTCCTAAAGAATTACCAGGGTTGCCACCAGATAGAGAGATAGAGTTCGATATCAAGTTGCTACCTGGCATAAGTCCAATTTCTATTACTCCCTAATATATGGCACCAGTTGAGTTGAAAGAATTGAAAATCCAGTTGAAGATTTGCTTGATAAGGGATTCATTAGACCTAGTAGTTCGCCGTGGGGAGCACCTGTACTCTTTGTGAAGAAGAAGAATGGTTCTATGAGATTATGTATCGACTACAGGCAGCTTAGCAAGGTCACCATCAAGAATAAGTATCCTTTACCAAGAATAGATGATTTATTTGACTTGTTGCAGGGTGCAAGTCATTTCTCCAATATAGACTTGAGATCAGGTTATCATCAGTTGAGAATTCAGAATGAGGATATATCGAAGATAGCTTTCCGGACCATATATGGACACTATGAGTTCTTAGTGTTGTCGTTTGGATTGACTAATGCACTAGCCGCATTCATGGATTTAATGAATAGGGTGTTCAGGCCATTTTTGGACAAGTTTGTCATTGTATTCATCGATGACATCCTTGTATATTCTAGAAGCAAGGAAGAGCATGAAGAACATCTTCGGATTGTATTGCAAACCTTAAGGAAGCATGAGTTGATAGTGTTTGTTTTCTTGGGCATGTGGTGAGTAAGGAATGACTTAAAGTTGACCTGAAGAAGGTGGATGCAATTCTTAATTGGCCCAAACACATAAATATTTCTGAAGTTAGAAGTTTCTTGGGTTTGGTAGGATATTATAGGAGGTTTGTGCAAGATTTTTCCAAGATTGCAGCACCTTTGACCAAGCTTACTCAGAAGCAAGTGAAATTCTAATGGACAGATGCTTGCAAATGAAGTTTCCACAAGTTGAAGACTTGTCTCACCACAGCACCTGTCTTAGTTTTGCCGTCTGGTGAAGGAGGATTTGCGATGTATTGTGATGCATCGAGAGTAGGGCTTGGTTGTGTGCTCATGCAGCATGGTAAGGTGATAGCCTATGCTTTGAGACAGTTGAGAAAGCATGAGGTGAATTACCCTACGCATGATCTTGAGATGGATGCAGTAGTATTTGCATTAAAGATTTGGAGACACTACCTGTATGGAGAGAAGTGTGAAATCTTCATAGATTATAAGAGCTTGAAATATATATTTCAGCAGAAAGATCTTAACTTTAGGCAGAGAAGGTGGGTTAAATTGCTTAAGGATTATGACTGTGAAATATTGTACCAACCAGGAAAAGCTAATGTAGTGGCAGATGCATTGAGTAGGAAGTCTTTGGGAAGCTTAGCCTATATCCAAGTGAGTAGAAGATCTCTAGTGAGAGAAGTGCAAAGATTGCATGAGATGGGAATTAGTTTGAATCTGTTAGATTCAGGAGTGCTTTTAGCCCATTTCCAAGTCAAAATGGTTCTTATTGATCAGATAAGAGAAGCACAAGATAAGGACCCTTAGTTGGTAAAGCTAAAGAATGATATGGGGACAAAGAGAGCTCCAAGCTTTGCTATAGTTTATGGTGTGTTGAAACTGGGCAATAGATTATGTGTTCAAGTTGTGGATGGATTGAAAGATGTGATTCTCAAGGAAGCTCATCATTCTAACTATAGTGTGCATCCAGGTGCGACAAAAATATACCACGACATCAAGAGTTCTTATTGGTGGAGTGGAATGAAAAGAGATGTCGCAAAATATGTAGCTAAATGTCTAACCTGTCAGCAAGTTAATTTCGAGCATCAAAAGCCATATGGATTACTTCAACAGTTGTCGTTGCCAGAATGGAAATGGGAGAGAGTGACTATGGATTTTGTGGTTGGATTGCCAAGGACTTCAAGAGGCCATGATTCAATATGGGTCATTGTTGATAGATTAACCAAGTCAGCTCACTTCTTGCCAGTCAAGATGACTTATAAGGCTTCTCGATATGCACAGATTTATATCAATGAGATTATCAAATTGCATGGAGTTCCAGTTTCGATCATCTCAGATAGAGGTACTCAGTTCACCTCGAGATTTTGGTGGAAATTACACGAGTGTTTGGGTACACAGCTTGAATTCAGCATAATATTTCATCCGCAAACAGATGGGCAATCAGAAAGGACCATCTAAACTCTAGAAGACATGATGAGGATGTGCACTCTAGATTTTGGAGGTAATTGGGATAAGCATTTGCCATTTATAGAGTTTGCCTACAACAACAGCTATCATTCCATAATTCATATGTCTCCTTACGAAGCATTATATAGCAGGAAATGCAGATCTCCCTTGTATTGGGATGAGTTGGAGGAAAGTATATCGAAGGACCAAAATTGATAAGATATACATCGGAAAAGATTCCAATGATCCAAGAGAGATTAAAGACAGCTTTCAGCCGCCAAAAGAGTTATGCCGATCCAAAGAGAAAAGACCTTTAGTTTTCTATTGGAGATCTAGTATTTTTAAAGATCTTACCAATGAAAGGAGTTCTATGGTTTGGCAAGAGAGGCAAGATATCTCCACGATTTATTAGACCCTTTGAAATTCTGAGCAAGATTGGAGAGGTTTCATACAAGTTAGCTTTGCTACCTAGCATGGATAGTGTGCACCCAGTATTTCACATATCGATGCTTCAGAAGTATGTTGTTGACCCTTCTCATATGCTGTAAATTCCAGCAGTGGACCTTCAACAAGACTTGACGTATGAAGAGGTTCCAATTGCCATTGTGGACCAAATGATCAAAAGACTAAGAAATAAAGATATATCAATGGTTAAGGTTCTATGGAGAAATGAAGCTATGGAAGAGTGTACTTGGGAGAGTGAGCAGTTTATACGAGTCAAATATCCCCATTTATTTCAAGTTTAAGGTAAATTCTTCAAAATTCGAGGATGAATTTATTTAAGGGGGAAGAATGTAATACCTGTTAATAAATATTTGATTTTATTTTATTTTTATTTCTGATTATTGAGATGTTGTGGATAGATTAATGTTTTAGAGAATTTTAGAATTTTTGTATGTAGGAAGGATTTTTGTGAGTAAGTTTTGTGACCTTAAAGGAATAAATTAGAAAAGTGTAAATCAAAATCATAAGAGTTGCAGATTTTTATATTATCTATAAATCTGTAGAAATATTTTGGAAAATTCTGTGTGTATGAGGAGATATGCTTCCTCGATAAGAGTTTGTTTAATTCTTTAATTCTTGCAGTAAGTTTGATATGTATTCTGAGAATGTGGAAATCTGAGTTTGTTTGTTATTTTCTTTCTGAAAATGGTTAGGGGCTGATCGAGCTGGAGAGGTAAGTAAGGAATTGTAGCCCTGTGTGTCTAAGTTAACTAGGGAAAAAGAATTAGGACATTTGGACTTCTCTATCTCGCTCGTGAGCCATTTTAGTGTGAGATGGGGAGATGGCTGGTGAGGCAGGATTCCAGCTCTCCAAAATGGGCATTGGAGCAGTGGTAGTGGCGAAGTGGCATATGCGAAGTGGAATTGCAGAAGTTGGATATGCGAAGTGGCATTGCCGAGGTGGCATTGACGAAGTGGAATTTGGGGAGGTGAGATTGGCGAAGTGGACTTTAGCGAAGTAGGATTAGTGAAGTGGGATATGCAAAGTGGCATCGCCGAAGTGGGATATGCGAAGTGGTATTACCGAGGTGGCATTAGCGAAGTGGAACTTAGCGAGGTGTGATTGGCGAAGTGGACTTTGGCGAAGTGGAATTGCCGAAGTGGGATATGTGAAGTGGATATGCGAAGTGGGATATGCGAAGTGGATATGCGAAGTAGGATATGCAAAGTGGACATGCGAAGTGGGATATGCAAAGTGGACATGTGACGTGGACATGTGAAGTGGGACATGCGAAGTGGAATTACGAAGTGAGTTTGGTGAAGTGGAAAGCTGACAGGCAGTAGCCTATTTTAAAAGGAGAAGTAGTAGCTAATTTCACGACAACTTCTTCTTCTCTTTTCTTCATTCGTTCTCATTTCTTCTCCTATCTCTCTCAAATTTGTCCCATTGTTTTGTAATGCATTAATACTCAAAATTTAGTCATTAGATTATTAAGTTAGCACATTCAAGGCTTTGATAATCATTTTCAAGTCAGATTCTTTAAGAACTCAGTTTTAGGGAAAATAAGGTGATGTTCTCCAAACTTCATTTTCTCTTTAGATTAAGAATTTTTGATATATAGAATAGATCTATATGAGTATATAGACTATATTACAAGTATTTAAGACTATTAAATTTGATTAATATACAAGATGCTAGAATTTATGGAATTTGATGAATAGTGATGTGAATAGTAAGTATGTCCTCAAACTTTAGATTCTCTTTAAGAGGTGAATTAAATTGATGTTAGGAAACCATAATAGAGGCTATAAAATGATTAAAATTATAGAGAATCATATTATTTATTGTTAATTAAGGAAACCCTAATTTTGAGCATTTGGGGAAATGTCATAGGAAAAGAGAACTCAAGGAATTAAAGGAGATTTATTGACTGTACAAGTAACTGAGGAAAATATATGGATAAATTGCTTTGAGGTAAGTATGAACATTGCATATGCATATTGCTTCTTTGAAATGGATTGTCAAATCCTTCTTAATGTCCACATATATGATTCACATGTTATATGACATTGTATTATTGACCTATTAGTTGAAATTCCCATGATATTCTCAAACAAATGATAATTTGTTCCAAGTGATTATCATATATATATTGTAAATGACTTGGTCGTCTTTCCTTGGACCAAGTTCATATGAAACTTATTTGTAACTTAACTGAATTTATATTATATGTTGATGGTCTTGTGACCAATATGTTTTCTTGCGAGATTTCAACTATATGACCTATGATATGGATAGAATGCTCTTTCCAATGAGAGTAAATTCATTAGTCCATTATGTACTTTGGGAACCTAGCTGATAGGGTTTTTATCAGTGTTCCACCTAGAGGGGACCATGATCTCTAGGCGTATGTCTGGCCAAGCAGGCATTTGGGAAAAGGTAGCAATGACTACTGATGCGCTCTGTTGTAATAGGTAGCAAGGCTACTAATGCACTCTGCAGTTCTATCATGTGATTTGACAGTGCTATTCATTTGTGAGCACTTATATTCTTGTAAGCATAACCTTATGATATTTTCTTACCCATGTTCCTTTGGATTGACCTTTCCTTTGGATTGACCTTTCCCTTGGATTGATCATTATATTGCATGTTCATATCTTACTGATTTGAAGGCTCACTCCTCTTCTGTGGATTTCAAGTGATAGTGTAGCTCGAGAGGGAGCTAATATAGAAGACCGAGCTTCTTGATTCATTCCTATAAGAAGTCTCCATTGTAATTATGTTGATATATATATATATATATATTCATTGAATTGTATTATTGTATTATATATATGAGGAGTATACTCTAGAGCTCCGTAGTTAGATATTGAGAATGATATTAGTTCCATTTGTCTTCTAATGGATTAATACTCAGAATTAATGCATTAAATCATTATATTATCACATTTAAAAAGACTTAAATCATCATTTCCAAGTCAAGATTCTTCAAGGACTCATGTTGGGGAAATAAGGTGATTTTCTCCAAACTTCATTTTCTTTTAGACTAAGATTTTTGGTAGTTAGAATAATTATTTTGAGTTATATAGAACCTGTTATGAGCATTTAAGGCTATTAATTATGGTTGATATGAAAGATACAAGAATTTATGAATTTGATGACTAGTGACGTGAATAGTGACTATGTTCATAATTTCAAATTTTATTTAAGAGATAAATTAAAGTGATGTTAGGAAACAATAATAGAGACTATGAGATGGTAAAAATTTTAAGGAACTATATTATATATTATTAATTGAGGAAACCCTAATTTATAGAGTTTGTGTATTCCTTAGGTATAGATCTGCGTTAATCTTGTATTTTTAAGTCTAAGTTTTCTTTGTTTCTCTTATTAGTATTGAGATGCCTCCGAGGCGAGGAAGAGGACGTGGTAGAGGCCGTCCTAGAAAAGAGTTACCTTTCGAAGAAGGGTCAATAGGTAGAGTGGGAGGTGATGATTTTCCTCTAGAGCCACAAGTAGATGTGGTTTTTATGGCCCAACAGTTGATTCAGTTACAGAGGAACTATAAGATGATAGCTGAGTTTATTACTCAACAGAGGCAGCAATAGGCTCCCCCAGTTCATGTAGTTCTTGATGTTCCAGTTCCTTCTGTAATTCCTCCAACCCCACCAGTAGTGGTACCTCAGGTTGAGGAAGTTTCATTTGAGAAATTCTTGAGGAGATAGAGGAGAAAATTCAAATTTTGAGGATCTCTGATAGAAGGGTGGTTGAGTGTATGGGATATTTGATGAAGGCCGAAGCTAAAGATTGGCTTAGACGGAGTATTCCAGGTATGCTTTGGGGTCATGAAGAGTTATCTTGGGAGAGGTTCAAAGAGTTGGTTCGTAATGAGTTTCTTCCAAAAAGTGTGAGGGATGTAAGTCCATTAAGTTTGAGAGGTTGGTTCAGACTCCAGGTATGACTGTTTTAGAGTATGCAAAAAAGTTCAGTGAGTTGAGTAAGTTTGCTCCAGATCTTTTACCTACAAAGCAGCATGGATTTAGAGGTTCCGTAGAGGACTTATAGCTCCATTGTTTAAATTCTTGGTTGCTCTCGAGTTTAACTCTTACTCTAAGCTTGTGGATAAGGCTAGAGTGATAGAGAATAGAGAGATGGAGGTTAGATCAAAAAGGGAAGAGAAGAAGAAGGCTAAGATTTGAAGTTCCTCCAGGCAGGATAGTGGGGTAAAGAGCATGAATATCTCGCACCAATAAGCTTCGTAGAGCGGATATAGAGTACCATAAGGGAGATCCTAGCAGAGACCAAATCCTTCTAGATTCGCTTCTCAGATGAGCTATAGTACAACCAGTTCTGCACCACCTAGGACTTTTAATCCTTCTTGTCCTACGTGTGGTAAGTTTCATAGAGGACCTTGTTTCTTTGGGTTGGGTGAATGTTACAATTATGGAGAACATGGTCATTTGCTTAAGGATTGTCCATAACCTTCTTTTGGAGCTAAACCGCAGTCTTCTCAGACTACAGTTTAGATTGTTAGGGAAAGGAGCATTGGTCAGCAGTCCGGCATAGGCTGTGGTATGTTGGGTAGGACTCTAGAGGCAGGTAGAGGTTCAGGTCAGACTTTTGATCAAGCTACCGGTCAGGTACCTATGGGAAGAGGTAGAGAAAGTGTGTTTGCTCTTATGCAGTAAGAGGCCCAAACTTCTAATACTATGGTCACAGGTATTCTTCTTATTCAAGCTTTGAATGCTAGAGTGTTGTTTGATTTAGGAGCTACGCATTCATTTGTTTCTTCATGTTTTGCTAAGAAATTTAATGTGCCATGTGAATTGCTTAAGAATGCTTTGGTAGTATCAACTCCTTTAGAGGAAGAGATTGAAGTTCATGATTTTTATCCATCTTGTCTGGTTAGCATAAGTAGAGAGAGTTTAGAAGTAGATTTGATTGTGTTGCCTGTGTTATAATTTGATGTCATTTTGGGAATGGATTGGTTGTCCAAGTATTATGCAACCATATATTGCAATAGGAAGAAGTTAGTCTTCGAGCCACCTTCAGGTGAGGAGTTTGAGTTCCAAGGGGAACGGAGTGAACACCATATAATATGATATCAGTTTTAGGGACGAAGAGATTGATGAAGAAAGGGTGCCAAGGATATTTGTCTTATATCCAAGATACTCAAAGGGAAGTAAAAGATTTGGAGCAAATTCCTGTTGTTAACGAGTTTCCGGATGTATTTCTTGAAGAGTTACCTGGTTTGCCACCAAATAGAGAGATAGAATTTGGTATTGAGTTGCTATCCGGCACTAATCCGATTTCTATTCCTCCATATCGTATGGCACCAGTAGAATTGAGAAAGTTAAAGACTCAATTACAAGATTTACTTGACAAGGGATTTATCAGACCTAGCAGTTCACCATGGGGTGCACTTGTACTCTTTGTGAAGAAGAAGGATGGTTCTATGAGATTATGCATAGATTTCAGACAGCTCAACAAAGCAACTATCAGCAATAAGTATCCTTTGCCAAGGATAGATGATTTATTTGATTTGTTGCAAGGTGCAAGTCATTTCTCCAAGTTAGATTTGAGATCAAGTTACCATCAATTGAGGATTCAGAATGAGGATGTGTTAAAGACAGCTTTCCAAACAAGATATGGTCACTATGAGTTTCTAGTATTACCATTTGGATTGACAAATGCACCAGCTGCATTTATGGACTCGATGAAGCGGGTCTTCAAGCCATTTTTAGACAAGTTTTTCATTATGTTTATTGATGACATTCTTGTGTATTCTGAGAATGAAGAAGAGCATAGGGAACATCTTAGGATTGTGTTGCAGACTTTGAGAGATCATCAGCTGTTTGCTAAACTTTCAAAGTGTGAGTTTTGGATTAAGCGTGTGGGCTTTCTAGGGCATATAGTGAGTAAGGATGGGCTTGAAGTTGATCCTAGAAAGGTGGATGAAATTCTTAGTTGGACAAGACCCACAAATATTTCGGAAGTTAGAAGTTTCTTAGGTTTAGTAGGTTACTACAGAAGGTTTGTTCAAGACTTCTCCAATATTGCAGCTCCTTTAAGTAAGCTTACCCAGAAGCAAGTGAAATTCCTATGGACAAATGCATATGATAAGAGTTTCCAAAAGTTAAAGACTTGTCTCATCACGACACCTATCTTAACTTTGCCATCTGGTGAAGGAGGATATGTGGTGTATTGTTATGCATTGAGAGTAGGGCTTAGTTGTGTGCTTATGCAGCATGGTAAGGTGATAGCCTATGCTTCTAGACAGTTCAGGAAGCATAAGGTGAATTATCCAACACATGATCTTGAGATGGCTGTAGCTGTGTTTGCCCTAAAGATATAGAGACATTATATGTATGGAGAGAAGTGTGAGATCTTCACAGATCACAAGAGTTCGAAATATATATTTTAGCAGAAAGATCTTAACCTTAGGGAAAAAAGACAGGTTGAATTACTTAAGGATTATGACTGTGAAATCTAGTATCATCCAGGAAAAGCTAATGTAGTGGCAGATGCATTGATCAGGAAGCCTTTGGGAAGCTTAGCCCATATCCAAATGAGTAGAAGACCATTAGTGAGGAAAATGCAAAGATTGTATGATATGAGAATCAGTTTGGATTTTTCAAATTCAGGAGTGCTTTTAGCATATTTCCAAGTCAAGCCGGTTCTCATTGATCAGATTAGAGAAGCTTAAGACAAAGATCCTCAGTTGGTGAAGCTAAAGAATAATGTGAGATCAGAGATAGCTTCAGGATTTGTTGTGATTGATGGCATGTTGAGACATGGTATCAGGTTATGTGTTCCAGCAGTTGATGGTTTGAGGGATATGATTCTTAAGCAAGCACATAAAGCCAAGTATAATGTGCATCTGGGTGCAATGAAGATGTACTATGACATTAAGAATTTTTATTGGTGGAGTGAAATAAAAAAGGATGTAGCTGAGTTTGTGGCGAGGAGTTTGACTTGTCAACAAGTGAAATTTGAGCATCAGAAATCTTCGGGACTACTTCAACAGTTACGTTTGCTAGAATTGAAATGGGAGAGAAAAACCATGGACTTTGTTGTAGGGTTGCTAAGGACTTCAAGCTGGCATGACTTAATATGGGTAGTTGTTGTTAGATTGACCAAGTCAGCTTACTTTTTGCCATTCAAGACAACCTACACAGCTTTTTAGTATGCACAGATATATATTGATGAGGTAGTAAGACTCCATGGAATACCAATTTCCATCATATCTAATAGAGGTACCCAGTTTACTTCAAGATTTTGGAGCAAATTGCAAGAGTCTTTGGGTACTCGACTTGATTTCAGCACAGTTTTTCATCTGCAGACGGATGGGCAGTCAGAGAGAACTATCTAAACTCTAGAAGATATGCTAAGGATGTGAATTCTAGATTTTGGAGGAAATTGGGATAAGTACTTGCCATTAATAGAGTTTGCCTACAGCAATAGCTATCATTCGACAATTCAGATGTCTCCCTATGAAGCTTTATATGGTAGAAGGTGTAGGTCTCCTTTGTGTTGGGATGAAGTGGGAGAGAAGCATATTGAAGGGCTTGAATTGATTCAATATACAACAAAGAAGGTTTGACTCATAAGAGAAAGATTGAAGACAACTTTCAGTCGACAAAAGAGTTATGCAGACCCGAGGAGGAGAGATTTTCAGTCTGTAGTTGGAGACTTAGTATTCTTAAAGGTCTCACCTATGAAAGGAGTCTTAAGGTTTGGCAAGAAGGGAAAGTTATCTTTAAGGTACATCGGACCATTTGAGATTTTAAATAAGGTTGTAAAGGTTTCATATAGGTTAGCCTTGCCACCAAATTTGGACAGTGTGCATCCATTATTCCATGTGTCAATGCTTTGAAAGTATGTGGCATATTCTTCTCATGTCTTACAAACTCAAGTAGTAGATCTTCAGTAAGACGTGACTTATGAAAAGGTTCCTATAGCAATTGTTGATAGAATGATCAACAAGTTAAGGAACAAAGAGATAAAAATGGTTAAGGTCTTATGGAAGAATCAAGTAATGGAAGAGTGTACTTGGGATAGTGAGCAATCTATGCAAGCAAAGTATTCCCATTTATTTTAAGTTTAAAGTAAGTTCTTTAAATTCGATGATGAATTTATTTAAGAAGGAAAAAATGTAATACCTGTTAAATTTTTTATTATTATTTTATTTTATTTCTGTTTGTTGAAATGATTGTGAATAGATTAGAGTTTTGAGAATTTCAGAATCTGTGTTTGGAAAGGATATTGTGAGTTAGTTCTTATGATCTTAGAGGAATAATTTAGAAAAGTGTAAAGCATAAAAGTTATAGATTTGTATCTTATCTTTAAGTCTGTAGAGTTGTTTGTAATATTTTGTGTGTGAGAGGAGATATGCTTCCTCGACCATAGCTTGTCTAATTCTTTATTTCCTGCAGTAAGTCTGAGTTTTTTGTTTATTATGAGAATGTGGAGACTGAGTAAAGTCTGAGTGAAATTTAGAAATTTATCATAATTGTGTAGATCTCCATTTGATCTAAATTTTGGATATGCTAGACCCTGAGTGTCCATTTTAAGTGACAAAAAGAATGGAGGATTTTGGATGTCTGTAGCTCATTTGCGAGCTTGTTTAATGCGAATTGATGAGGAAAGTTTTCCAGCTCGGCAGAAATAGGTAGTGCGAGTTGGCGCCTCAATTGCGAGGTGTTAGAAGCTAATCGAGCTAAATAAGTAGGATTTACAAAGTAGGATTGGCTAGGTGGAATTGCTAAAGTGAAATTCTACGAAGTGGGATTGGCGAAGTGGAATTGTCGAAGTGGATTTCTGCGAAGTGGGATTGGCGAGGTGGAATTGTCGAAGTGGAATTCTGCGAAGTGGGATTTGTGAAGTGGGATTAGCGAAGTGGAGAATTGGTGAAGTGGGATTGCCATAGTGGATTTGGCAAAGTGCATCATTAGTGAGGCAGTAGCTTATTTCATGATAACTTCTTTTCTTTTCTTTCTTACTTTTCATTTCTTCTCATATCTCTCTCCAATCTATTCCATTTGTTTTCTAATGCATTAATACTCAGAATTAATGCATTAAATCACTAAATTAATCAATTAAAAGACTCAATCATCATTTTCAAGCCAGATCCTGCAATAGCTCACTTTTGGGGAAATAAGGTAATTTTCTCCAAACTTTATTTTCTTTTTAGATTAAGATTTTTAGTAGTTAGAGTAATTATTTATGAGTTATGTAGAACTTATTATGAGTATTTAAGGCTATTAATTATGAGTAATATGGTAGGTACCAGAATTTATGAATTTGATGAATAGGGATGTGAATAGTAACTATGTTATTAATATTCACATTTTCTTTAAGAGATTAATTAAATTGATGTTAGGAAACTATAATATAGACTATAAGATGGTTCAAATTATAAGAAACCATATGATGTATTATTAATTAAGAAAACCCTAATTTGTAAGATTTAGGAATCTTGATTAGGCTTGGACAATTCAAGGAATTGATGAGGAATTTCATTTGATCAAGTGTTGAGCTTAATTATGAAAAGTTTTGCTGAGAGGTAAGTTATGAATTACATAAATGTATATTTCTCCTTATGAGATGAATTGTTAAATAGAAAGGGTTTTGACATGTTTGAGGCTTGAATGGTGTGAAGAGATTCCATCTAGTGGGGTGAGGATATGTGTCACTGTCACACTACAACACCATCGGTGCGACGATCTTAGGGCAAGGGTAGGCATAAGGCCACCATAAATCCATAGAACCCTTAACTAAACCTATCTCATACTTAATAGCATAATCTTATTTACTGCAAAACATCATATCTTATGAATTATCATTTTATATCATAACATCTCCACTTATTCCCTACCGATCAAAAGACAATTCTTACATCAATATGGAACAAAGGAGAATCTACAAATGCCATCCATGGCAAGAAAATCAAACCATTCATATCTATCTACAGCGCTCTAAAAGAATACTTCTCAATAGACATGATTATATATATACCTTACAAAATATTATCCAAAATAAGTACATCCAAGCTTCTAGTGAAGAAGGAATCAAGAAGCACTATCCTCAGGATTAGCTCTCTCTTGAGCTACACTAGCACCTGAAACCACAGAAGAGGGATGAGCCTTCAACTCAATAAGAAATGAACAACATAATGCTTTAGGTTAATCAAGAATCTGAGTATCAAATCATGAACATATATATATACATACACTTGGCATGGAAGAATATTAAACTTATACTCGAAGAGGAATATGAGTGCTTACAACAAATAGCACTATCAAATCATATCATAAATCAAATCATGGTTCTCATTTAGAACATAAGAATGCCTACAAAGGATGGCATTATCAAATCACATATAAGATAAAACTATTATCATATCATAACGTATCAGTAGCTTTGCTACCTTAACGTGCATATATGCTTGCACCAGCATATGGCTAGAGCTCATGGCCCCCTCTAGGTGGAACATTGATAAAAATCCTATCAGCTGGGCTCCCATTGTGCATATGGACCAATGAATTTATTCTCATTGGGAAAAGCATTCTATACTTATGTATATCAAAAGGTTATCATAATAAGATATTCTCAAAAATTCAGATTTGGTCAAGAGTTCATTTAACATGCATATCAAAGGCTTGTTCATGATTTTGGTCCAAGAAAGATAACCAAGTCATTCTTATACATTAAGTGTTTACGTGAAGGAGGTCATCATCAATAATTCTTATCATAAAGAACATATATTAGTATTTAACAATTCATCTCATAAGGAGAAATATGCATTTATGTAATTCATAACTTACCTCTTAGCAAAACATTCCACAATTAAGCTCAACACTTGATCAAATGAAATTCCTCATCAATTCCTTGAATTGTCCAAGCCTAATCAAAAGTCTCAAATCTTACAAATTAGGGTTTCCTTAATTAATAATACGTCATATGGTTTCTTTTAATTTTAACCATCTTATAGTCTCTATTATAGTTTCCTAACATCAATTTAATTCATCTCTTAAAGAAAATCTGAATATTAAGAACATAATTACTATTCACAACACTATTCATCAAATTTATAAATTCTGGTACCTACCATATTACTCATAATTAATTGACTTAAATGCTCATAATAGGTTCTATATAACTCATAAATAATTACTCTAACTACCAAAAATCTTAATTTAAAAAGAAAATGAAGTTTGGAGAAAATTACCTCAATTCCCCAAAAATGAGCTCTTGCAGGATCTGGCTTGAAAATGATGATTAAGTCTTTGAATGAATGAAATTAGTGATTTAATGCATTAATTACGAGTATTAATGTATTAGAAAACAAATGGAATAGATTGGAGAGAGAGAGGAGAAGAAATGAAGAAGTAAGAAAGAAAAGAAACGAAGTTATCGTGAAATAATGCCTACTACATCTCTTTAAATAAGCTACTGCCTCACTAATGATCCACTTCGCCAAATCCACTACGGCAATCCCACTTCTCCAATTCTCCACTTTGCTAATCCCACTTCGGCAATCCCACTTCGCCGATTCTCCACTTCGCTAATCCCACTTCGGCAATCCCACTTCGTCGATTCTCCACTTCGCCAATCTCACAAATCCCACTTTGCAGAATTCCACTTCGCCAATTCCACTTTGCCAATCTCACTCCACTTTGGTAATTCCACTTATCTAGCATGATTAGTTTCTAACCACCTTGCAATCGAGGAGCCAACTTGTACTACCTATTTCTGCCGAGCTGGAAAACTTTCCTCATTAACTCGCACTAAACTAGCTCGCAAATGAGTTTCAGACATCCAAACTCCTCCATTCTTTTTGTCACTTAAAATGGACACTTAGGGGTCGAGCATATCCAAAATTCAGATCAAAAGGAGATCTACACAATTATGATGAATTTCTAAATTTCACCTAGACTTTACTCAGTCTCCACATTCTCAGAATAAACAAACAACTCATACTTACTGCAGAAAATGAAGAATTAGACAAGCTCTGGTCGAGGAAGCATATCTCCTCTCACACACAGAATATTACAAAACATCTCTACAAACTTAAAGATAAGATTCAACTATAAAACTTTTATGTTGTACACTTTTCTAAATTATTCCTCTAAGATCACAAAAACTGACTCACAATATCCTTTCCAAACATAGATTCTAAAATTCTCAAAACTCTAATCTATTCACAATCATTTCAACAAACAGAAATAAAATAAAATAAAAATAATAATAATAAAAAATTAACAGGTATTACATTCTTCCCCCCTTAAATAAATCCGTCCTTGAATTTAAAGAACTTACCTAAAACTTGAAATAAATGGGAATACTTGGCTCGCATAGATTGCCCACGTTCCCAAGTGCACTCTTCTATTACTTGATTCTTCCATAAGACCTTAACCATTTCTATCTCTTTGTTCCTTAACTTTTTGATCATTCTATCAATAATTGCTATAAGAACCTCTTCATAAGTCAAGTCTTGCTGAAGATCTATTACTTGATCTTGCAACACTTGAGAAGAATTTGCCACATACTTTTGAAGCATTAATATATGGAATACTTGATGCAAACTATCCAAATTTGGTGGCAAGGCTAACCTATATGAAACCTTTCCAACCTTATCTAAAATCTCAAATGGTCTGATTGTAACACCTCAGCCTAGTTTGAACCTATCCTTTATAGGGTTCTTCGGGGAGAGATTTTTTATTTCTTTATATAGTGATGTTAATATGTATTTATGCATG
>CANXYC010925318.1:0-13379 GCA_948193065.1 Aleurites moluccanus | reverse complement strand
GTCTAAGGACATTTGCACATTTTTCATGCAGAGATAAGTCATTAACATTGTTTAGATTTTCATATGACTATCTCATGCAATCACTCCGATGCAATTACTACTCCTAGTAAGCATCCACATGCTATACTCAAACATCTCAATGTTAGAATCTTTATGAGATCAGATGATTTGATCAAATCAAATAGTATACGCATGTACTAGTCTTTCTGAATCAATAATGTCCATTCTCATTGATTCTATGACCAGAGAAATTTAGGTTAAAACATAATTACACATGATAAGCATCTCACTATTATGATCATATCATGAATTCCTTCATGCTATGTTTATACCATGGACTTTATTAAACAGTTATGCAATATTACTCTAAATAATAGTAATTTCTGATTACTAAATAATGCCTTTTTATTGATATATTTGTAAAAATATCATTACAATGATTGTCTTTAGAGCACCTATACTAACGAAATATCCATCAATAAGCTTCCAATTAACATATTCTAAGATTAATTAACATTAACTAAAACTAATTCAAATAGCCAAATCATACAACTTCAATTTAGGGTTTCAAATTTGGGAAAACTCACCAAATGCATCAATTGATGCAATTAAACACAATACCCATCTATTTTATCATCTAATACACCTAAATCAATCATAAAACCAAACAAATCAATAATTTACCTTTAGATGAAGATTGGGCCGAAATCTACAATCCAACAAATCTTGAAATTCTTTGATTTTCCAAGTGATTCAAGGTTGGAAATCAATGGATCAAAGGTTTGATTTAAGTTTTCTTTTGGTTTTTCTTTTGATTTTTCAAGAAAAATTTGATGGAGAATGGAAGAGAATTTTCGGCCAAGCAAGGAAGAAGAAGAAGAAAATAGCCAAAAACTTTCTTAAGGTATGCTTATATAGTAAGTTAAAATGGAAAATTATATTTGGGTCCTTAAACTTTCCAATAATCATACTTTTACTCCATTTAATTTTATAATTTATTCTGACAATTCTGTTGAGAATTAGATTTAAAAGTGGAACTAAAATGACTTCCTTTTATCTGTACTTCATTATAAAAATAGTTTCAGAGCCATTCTGAAACTCGGACAGTTGATTTCCCACTATACCCCTAATGTTCAACTTATTTATGATTTTGCCATTACTTAAATTTTCATTGTTCCTAAATATTTTTCACCTCTTTCTTTTCATCATAATTTCATATATAAATATATGATTATTTACCCCTTAGTATGAATCAAAAATTCATCTGTCAATCGGACTACTATTTCTCCGGGCAGTGTTATTAACACCGACATTTTCCAGGACAGTATCACAAATACATTCTAACATTGTTTCAAAAAGTATCTTTAGTTATTTCAATGTTCCCAGACCAATAACTAATTATGCAATTGTTCAATTATGGTTGCATTTCCTAGGGTATTACATATTTCATACCACTATTCTAGATTCGTCTAATTTGTTGCGATATACCTATTTTATACCAATCACCGGATGGTCTTGAGGTCTAGGAACTAATGTCCCAATCTTTCTTCTTTTGAATTGATTTAGCTCTTTTTGTATGGCCATTATCCATTGATCATCTTCAAGTGCATCCTTGATGTTTTTTGGCTCAATTTGTGAGAGGAATGCAAGAAACTCACAAGTGTTGTGGACTTTTGACCTTGTCCTTACTCCTTGAAGTGGATCACTAACAATTTGTGAGTCCTTAACCTGATTTCTCACTCTTGGATGATGTGGTTCTTTGTGTTGATGTGTGGACTCAATTAAGTCAATTTCTTCATTCTCTTTTGAGTCCTTGCCAAAATCCATGCTATGCTCATCATGTTTCTCTAAGGATAAGTCTTCCATCATTTCTTCTATGCTTTTGTCTTCATTATTCCTGTCAACATCCATAGAAGGAAACTCATCAAACATAACATGTATGGATTTTTCAACTAAAAGAGTTCTTTTGTTGAAGACCCAATAGACTTTAGAGTGTATAAAATGCCTAAGAAATATAGTTTCATCTGATTTGGCATCAAATTTTCCTAAGTTCTCCTTACCATTCTTCAAAACAAAGCATTTACATCCAAATAAATGAAAATATGCAACATTAGGCTTTATTCCTTTCCTCAACTCATATGAGGTCTCTTTAAGGATTGGTTTAATCATAGCTCTATTTAAAATGTAGCAAGAAGTGCTAACAGCTTTAGCCCAAAAGTATTTAGGCAAGTTGCTTTTACAAAGCATTGTTCTTGCCATTTCAACTAAAGACATATTCTTTCTTTCAACAACACCATTTTGTTAAGGAGTCTTAGG
The DNA here is from genome assembly GCA_948193065.1 of Aleurites moluccanus. Lineage (NCBI taxonomy): Eukaryota > Viridiplantae > Streptophyta > Magnoliopsida > Malpighiales > Euphorbiaceae > Aleurites > Aleurites moluccanus. The sequence continues at coordinate 11,063 of CANXYC010925318.1, read as the reverse complement.
AGCTGAAAAGTTATGAGATATGCCATGCTCTTTAAAATAGTTTTCAAAATCTGAATTTTCAAACTCTTTTCCATGATCACTCCTAATACTAGAAATAACATATCATTTTTTAGTTTGTAAAGATTTTAAAAGAGGAATTAAAGTATGAAATGCATTGCACCCAAGTGAATCTTGAATAGTCATCAACACAAACAAGACAATAATTCTTTCCACCAAGGCTTGCGGTTCTAGTTAATCCAAAAAGATCAATGTGAAAAAGTTATAAATTTCTAAAAGTTGAAACAACATTTTTTGGTTTAAAAGAACTTCTAGAGTGTTTGCCTTTAGCACATGCATCACAAAAACTTTCCCTTTTGAAAATTAATTTAGGCAAACCTTTGACTAAGTATCTTTTACAAAGTTTTGAAATTGCATCCATACTAGCATGTCCAAGTCTTCTATGCCATAAGGATGTGTCTTCATTTTTAGATGCAAATAAACAAATATTTACTTGAGATGCATTATTTAGGTCCACATAATATACATTGCCTTGGAGATAACCCATGAAAGCTATCTTATTTGATTTGATGTCTGCTACTTTACATGTGAGAGATTCAAAGATAACTTTATATCCTCCATCACATAATTGATTAATGCTAAGAAGATTATATTTCAAATTATCAACAAATAAAACTTTGGATAGATATACATCACCATTGTCGATAGAGCCGATACCGATGATTTTGCCTTTGCAGTTGTCGTCAAAACTGACATTTTCACTTTTGAAGTTGAGTTCTTTGAATTTTGATTTGTCTCCGGTCATATGTCTTGAGCAACCACTATCCATGATCCATTTGTATTTCTAGATTACTTGCACCTACAACACAATGTATGATTTATCCTTTCTTTGGTACCCAAATCCATTTGGGTCCATACATGTTAGCATATTTTACAATCCTTACATCCTTATTAATTTGGATTGATCCTTTTGGAATCCACACCTTCTTAATAGAGTAAGGTTTCTTATATTTAATAGGACATCTTTGTGTAGTGTGGACAAAATATTTGCAATAAGTACACTTGACCATCCTTTTAGGATATAACACTTTCTTTTCAAAGAAGGCATTTACCTTTTTGACTTTAAGATTCGTGTTGTAATCCTAATCCAACCTTATCATAAAATGCTCTTTGTGAGTTAATGATGTTTTCAAGAGTCTTGCTCCCAAGTGTAAACTTATTTAAAATTTCATTAGAGTCTTTTAATTGTCTCTTGATTTTCTCATTATCACTTAAGAGTTTTGAAAAATCATTTTGTGTATTGATGATTTGAGTTGAGAGTTCATCTTCCTTCTCAACAATAATTTTTTCATTAGTTTTCTTATGTTCAATACTCAATTTACATAAGTTTTTCTTTAAAACTTTGTTTTCTTTAGAAATTAGCAAAAAAATCTGCCATAAGTTCATTAAAAGCAATTTTTAACTCATGAAAAGTAAAAGATTCAGGGTTTACCTAAAGGAGTTCTTCATCTTCAATTGTTTCATCTTCTATAACCATGAAACACAAGTGAACCTTTTCTTTTTCTTCTTCTTCTTCTTCTTCTTCTTCGGTTGACTCTTCATCGCTTGATGTATGTAACACCTTCCATTTTTATATCTATATATATTTATATATGAGTACATCTTAAATGGAATCGATATAGTTTATTAATCCCGCAGTAAGTTTGAATTTGTTTATTTATTTTAAGAATGTTAGTGAATGAGCAAGTCAAAGAGTGAACATGAAAAATGTTCCTATTGTGTAATATAGATTGATGGTTGTAAATATCAAAAGATTGGAGAATTGTAACTCAAGAGAGACCAAATTGAATCAGACCTGTTCAGATCGTGCTTGGAGAGTAAGTCAGAATGAAATGTAGAAAATGCACCATAAATTATTTAGACCTCCTTTGGATTTGGATTCCTGATATGTTGAACCCCTAAGTGTCTATTTTAAGTGACAAAAGAATTAAGGAGTTAGAATATCTATAGCGCATTTGCGAACTGGTTTAGTATGAGGGGTTAGAGAAGGTTTCCAGCTCGGCATTTGCTAGCCGACATTACGGAGTGGCATTGGCAAGCTGGCCTTGCAAAGTGGCATTGGCGAGCCTGGCATTGGCGAGCTGGCATTGCGAAGTGGCTTTGGCAAGCTGGGCTTGTGAACTGGCATTGGCGAGCCGACATTGCGAAATGGCATTGGCGAGCTGGCCTTGAGAACTGGCATTGGCGAGCCGGCATTGCGAAAAGGCATTGGCGAGCTAGCCTTACGAACTGGCAATTGCGAACCGGCATTGTGAAGAGGCATTGGTGAGCTGGCCTTGCGAAGTGGCAATTGTGAGCCGCCATTGCGAAGAGGCATTGCGAACTGGAAATGGTGAACTGGCAATTGCGAGCCAACTTTTGCGAAAAGGCATTGCGAGCTGGAAATGGCGAGCTGGCATTTGTGAACTGGAAATGGCGAAGTGGCATTTGTGAGCTGGCAACTGCGGAGTATCATTTGCAAGTTGGAGCCAGCAAAGTGAAAATATAGCGAGGTGGAAATTTACTGAGGCAATAGCCTATTTAAAGAGGCAGTAACTGATTTTTTTTTCATAATAACTTATATTTCTTCTTTTCTTTTTCTCTTTCATTCTTCTTTTCCCCATAGAAGATCGAAGCACCATCTTCCATTTTCTTCTTCAATTTTCTTCATTTCTTCATCAAATTTCTAAGGAAAATTTATAGAAATCTTAAGTACTAGCTTAGCTCACCTCATTTCCATCATCAGTTGGTAGAAAGGAGCTAAGGATTTCAAGGGATACAAGGGATATTGAAGTGTAGATTTCGGCCCTTTTCAACCCATTTGAGGTAAGGGTTTATTTGTTTGGTTTAATTGATTAATTAGATGTTATTTAGGTTGAAATAGATGGGTTTAGTGTTAATTTACTTAGATTGATACTAATTTGTGGAAATCCCTAAATTGGATGGTTGATTTGAAGTTGTAAAATAGGACTTGATGAGTTAGTGTTGGGTTCTATTAATTGATGTTATAATTAGTTAATTTAAAGTGAATGAACAACTAATTGATGGTTAATTTGAAGTAGAATTGTAGATTGTGGAATTGGAGTTCTCAAAGTAGTTAATTTGGGGATTTTGTGGAATTGGTTCAATTGGCTAGTGCATTGGCTATTGGAAGCATTAGGTGAGTTCTACATGTATCATTTGACATGCCTAAATGCTTGAATTGATTATTGGACACCTTTTGTGAAAAACCCTAAATGGTCGAACCCTAGTGCCTTTGTGTTGTCTTTGGAATTCTTTGGTTTTGCCATGTTTTCCTGACCTATTTGATGATTATTTAATTGTATTTCTTGATGCCTAGCTCATTTTTCATTAGCCTATTGGTTTGTATGCCATAGGCCTACCAATTGAATGCCATTGTTGCCACCGACATTGGCATGCCAATTAACCTACCATTTTTGGCCACCGAACCAGCTTTGTTTCTTATCTTTCTTTATTTCCATACTTACTATTATTGATTGTACAATATATATGATGTTGCCAATGAGCATATTGGATATTGTGTTGATTGATATCGAGCTGACTGTTATTTGATTGACTGTTATCTGGATGCCATTGTTGCTCATGGTATCCCTTGATATTGACCCTGATATGGTTTGGCAGAATTTCCGATTTGACAGGGTAGTGGGGAAATACTGTCAACCTTGTGCACATTGTATTATTGTACCCTAGCTAGGAGGGGTTATGGTCCTGGCCATAGGGCATAATTAGCCTTATGCTTATATGATACTGGCGACCTACATGGTCTAGTGGTATTGATTGTCTAGAGACTGCATGATTTCTTTTCATACAATCCATCTCATTATCTGCCTTTCCATATACAACCTAGCTTATATATGATATTTCTTTGGTGTACTGTACCCTGACAGCCATTTTGTACACTGCTATTCCTTTGACAGAAACCATTATTTAATTATGCCTATTATTTATAGCAATGTATGTAAATTCACTGAGTATCATATATACTCATTCTTTATTATTTTACCCATTTCAGGAGAGGAGTAGGGTTGCAAAATCCAGTCTTCTGTTCTCTGAGGATTCTGCTACAGACCTTCTGATGTATATAAATATTATGTGATTGTATTACATTATTTTTGGTGTTCATTATCTAGCTGCTCCATGGGTATGTACGGGTTAGCTAGGAAATGAACATGTATATAATGAGAGTATTATTATATTGATGATATTATATGATGTTGATATTATGATATTGTGATAATTGATGATTTCAACCAATTACAGAATGCATGACAGGTTAATAGAATGATTGGTAATTAATGAATATGAATAATATATTGAAGTTTATAGACGATGTGAGTGATACTGGGTTCTACGGGTGCTAGTCGCCATTGATATCTCCCGTGCCCTGAGACCGTCACGGTCCAGAAAACTGGGTCGTGACAATGTATCACTTCCACTCTAAGCTGCATATGCTTTGTTTTTCTTCTTGAATTTCATTAACCTATTTTCCTTCTTCTTCTTGTTCTTGAGGTTTGGACAATCGGTTTTGATGTGCCCTGGTTTTATACATTCAAAGCAAATTATTTCTCCTTTGTTGTCTTCTCCTTTCTTGATTATTTCTTTGAAGCTTCTCCTCTTGAATCTATTCTTGGAATGGAATTTTCCAAATTTTCTTGTTAACATTGCAATGTCTTCATCTTCTCTACTAGAAGTGTCTTCACTCTTCTCTAGTGTTGATTTTAAGGCAATTCCTTTCTCTTTCTTTATTGGCTTATCATCTTTTTCTCTTAAGGCTTCTCTATTTCGAAGCTTTAATTCGAAGGTCATATGATTGCCAACCAAGTCTTCAAAAGTCAAAGAATTCACATTCTTTGATTTTCAATTGCAACTACCTTGGAATCGAACGTTGCCGGTAGCGACCTCAAAATCTTGGTAATCAATTCCTTTTGAGTGAAAGCTTTATCTAGTCCCTTCAAGTCAATCACAATAGTTGTGAATCTTTTGTACATTTCAACAATCTTCTCATCATTCTTCATTTTGAAATTTTTGAATTTGGTGAGAAGCATGTTAACTTTGGTATCCTTGACTTGATTAGTCCCATCGTGAGTGACTTTAAACACACTCTAGATTTCTCTTGCTGTTTCACAAGCTGATACTCTATTAAATTATGTAGTGTCAAGTACACAAAATAATAGATCCATAGCCTTGTCATTGTAAGCGATTTTTCTCTTATCTTCACTTGTGTGTTCTTCTGGACTCTTTGGAGTGACTAAATAATCTCTCATTGGGATTAAAGGTCCATTTTCGATTGCTTCCCAAAGTTCATGTCCTTTGGATCGAGTGTGGATTCTCATCCTTACCTTCCATAAATTGTAGTTTACTCCTTTGAACAAAGGTGGTCTAGTGCTGCATTGTCCTTCCTCAAATGTTGTGTTGGCTGCTATAAAAACAAGATCGTAAGCTCCAAAATCGTCTCAATTTATATAAACTAGAGCACAAGCTCTGATACTAATTGTGAATACTAATATGGAAATACTCCTAGAGGGGGTGAATAAGAGTTTAAAAAATCTTGAAGAAAATACACAACTAAAATGCAATAGGTAAATTAATTTCAAATAGCAAGAGATAATAAAGGAGAAAGGTTAAGAGAGCTCAGCCAATTCATGGTAGTTCGGGGTCAAATTCCTTCTACTGTAATACCCTAAAAAATAAGCTTAACAAGTTTCTATGAAATAAGTTCTCAGTATATGGATTAAAATTATCAAAATGACCAATGATAATTTCAGAAACTCAGTTGGAGCGGAAACGAGAAAATTTTTCGGAAATCGTCGGTACCGATATCGCTGCCGTAAAAATGGCAGTATGGACAACGGATGGAGTTCTGAATTTAGATTGAGGATAAATGATAATGTATATTCATGTGTGAATACAGTAAAAAGAAATATGAGAAAATGTTTAAGAACACCGATAAAGTAAGCAATGGCAAAACCGTAAATAAAGGGAACTTTCGGTGAATAGTGAAAATTCGACAGTCTGAGTTTCAGAACGACTCTGAAACTATTTTTATTAAATAGTATTAATAAAAATAAGATATTTGAATATTCACTTTGAATTCCAATTCCCGACAGAATGATTGAAATGAACTACCGAGCGAAAAAGGATCAAAAGTAAATTTTAGAAAATTGAAGGATCAAAAGGGTAATTTGCCAATTTTGTCTTATTATATAAGCAAAAACTTAGCCAAATTTTCTGTATTTCCTTTCCACCATCCATAGCCATTTCTTTCTTCTTCCATTTGATTTTTTTTCTTGATTTGTGAAAGAAAAGTGTTGGAAATAAAAAACTAAAACCATACAAATCATAATCTACCAAATTAAGCCATAGAAAATCAAGAAAATTTGAAGAACTCCAACAAGGGAATTTCTGCCATTTTGGAAAATTTCATGGCCTAATTTTAGACCATGAAAATCTTAGATTACGGGTAATGCCAAGGCGACTAGTACCTCGAATAACCCATGCTTTTACTTTAACTTTACTTTTATAATCATTGCTTAACTTATGATACATTTTAGGTAATAAATTTTTTTTCTAAAACATCATAAGATTCTTACAGAAAAACTGACAGAGTTTCCTTTATAACTCTGACTTAAGCTATCCGTAAGAAATAAAAATTACACTCCCAATAAAACATACATCCCCTTTTATCCTCCATTAATCAATCACAACTCAATAAACACTTCAAAATTTACATTCATATCTCATATCATATATGTACATCATTAACATTTTCATATCATAATTGGCTATCATTTTGATCACATTTAATATTATACTCTTAGCTAATCCAAGCCCTATATACATTATATACCAAGGAACTTCTATACATAGGAGTGACCTCAATACATACATCTGTAATCCAAGGTTGATAGTAATGTAGCCAAAGGAGGATTGCTTCACCGAGGTCCTGAAAACATATAACCACTGAAGGGTGAGTATAAGATTATACTCAGTGAATCAATATATATGAGTATGCAATAATATTCATGAAAAGTCACATCTATCCAATACTGATTTATAAATATGAATACTGATGATGGAATGATGAAATACATATCATGAACCATAATGCATATAATATAACAGGAAAACATATCAGATCATAATACTGTGTTGTTACTTCACTTCTCTTCCTTCAAAGATCTCTCCAATCACCCATTTCCAATCACATCCTACCATGGCATAGGGAATTTACCCCTCCCTAGTAGAGGTCATAGCATATAAACATATATCTGTGTACACAGTCGATGGATTATTAACTACACCATCGAAGTAGTCCTGTTATAACATATTATATGCAAATGTCTCATATAGCATGAATATATCAACGTTAAGTCTCAAATATGACTTAAATGATGTTGTATAACATTATAAAGGTCAAAGGAACAATTTAGCCCAATGTAAAAATTTTGGCCTCCGGGGCCCAGTTGCACCAGCGCAACTGACACCCCTAAATTACGGGTTCGTTTCTCATTTTTCAGGCACTTTATGGTTTGCCTTGAAATCAATATTTCTATGCCATTTTCTTTATACCAATAACAAATGCATATATATAATAGGCAATTAGGCTTGATTTGACATCAAAAAGCCTTTTAGAATAGATTTCATAAAGAATCAAAGTTTATGCCAATTTTAGGCATTTCGGCAGTGCTGTTTTAGGTCATTTTAGCAAAACTGCCCAAAAATGGATTATTAATGGTTTTCAATCAAGGATATCATTTCATATGCATAAATTCATGACTTATGAATGAATAATGCATGAATCATATATATAGACTCACCCCTAGCAAAAACTTCCAAAATTATCCCATCAAGCCTAGTTGGCCCGAGACTCGCCGTCAGCGGCCCTCATTTGGGAACTTTCTCCTATAACAATCAAATTACTCTGGTAAGACTTATACTCATTACCTGATACATTAAAACACATATCATATCATGTCAAAGCATAACAACATGCATAAATACATATTATACACCGAAGGCCCTATTTCATACTTTTGACACATTTCAAACCTTTTATGCATCGAATGCATTTCTATAACCACATTTCATTCACATTACACATATTCATCATTATAATGCTATGTTAAGAACTTCCAAACACTTAGTTCAATACTTCATATCAAACATACACCATAATTCACATATGGTTTCCAAGTACTTATATCATTCAACCTTTCCACATTTGAACTTATACTTTTCCATTAATTGTGCCATTAAACCATATTCAAACTTCATTTCTTTAATTGCATTAGCCTAACACCTTTAAGTAATAAAAGTCAATATAGTTTCACCTTAATGGAAATCATTCCATTCATCCATTTTTCAACACCAATCAATCATACAACATTTATACACATTAAATGTATAACATTCATTCATATATACCTATTAAACATCAAAGTATAATTCATCATTTAAGCACCTCAAGGTTTCGGCCCAAATGAAGTTTCATACAAATGAATTTCTTTCCATCAATTAACCACCAATTCATGTTAAACACATCAAATCCACATCATTCAAACCTTTAAACCTATTAAACATCAAAATCAAATACCATTATACATCATCATCAATTTCGGCCAAACTAGATTTCCTTTCAAAAGGATTTGTTTCCATCATTTAACCATTAATTCATATCATACACATCAATTACAACTCATTTGAACAAAAACATCCATCAAAACAACACTTTGATTCAAAGTTCATCCTATTAGGGTTTCCATTCAACTTTTTGAATTTCTTCCATCCAAAACATGTTTTGAACACTAATAAACATCAAAGAACACCTTAATAACATATTTGAATCAAAAGAATCACAAAATCAATCACTTACCGAAAGTTCTTCAAAAACTTCAAAGCTTTGATTCTTAGCTTTTTCTTGTTTTTCCTTAGAATCTAAGGTTATATTTGTGTTTACAAGGATGGAATTAACTAGTTTCTATCAAAAAATGAAAGAAAACTATAAGCTTTGATGGAAGACAATGGTGGCCGAAACTTGGTGGTGGAAGGAAAGAGAAAATGGTTGGTAATATGATAAGGAAGATGATGACTAATGAAGTGGTGGGAAAAATCTAACTTAAATATCAAAGGCTTGATTAAATACATTAGGCTTATAGTAGAAATGGTGAAACCTAGCCATTCAACCATCCATTTCTTCATCATTTCATCCAATGGTTAGATTTAATCAAGCCTAAAATGATACCATAAGGTTGCATACACCATATAAGTCCATATTCAAAAGGAAAAGACCAAATTGCCCTTAGTTCAAATGAAGCTCCTCAATCGAGTAGCTTGCCGGGAATTATTTTCTACCGGGTTTAATTCTCCAATAAAACATCAAATAATTAAAATATCATCATTTTTTTGTCCTTATATTCTTTTCTACCTTCAAATATCATGTTAATTTCAATAAAACTCTAAGGGGTGTGAAATGACCATTTTGCCCCCAATTCACCAAAAACTCAATTTTTCCCAAATTCTTCCTAACAACCTTTAAACCACTTTTACAGGTATAATACTTCCTAAAACATGCATATACATTCAATTTAGTCATAAACATGCATTTATACATATCATTTAAATAAAGAAAGAACCCTCTAGGTCTACCCTTTAGAGTTCTAGTTAGGCCTTAACTGAGGTGTTACATTCTATCCCCCTATAATTAAATTCGTCCTTGAATTTACTTAATGCAATAAAGTAGAATAAAATCTTGACTTATTAAATAAGGAAGGGTATCTCTGCCTTATCTCAGCTTCACTCTCCCAAGTACATTCCTCTACTGTCCTATTTCTCCATAAGACTTTAAAAATAGGAATGCTATTATTGCGAAGCTGTCTAATCTGCTGATCAACTATTTCAACTTGTACCTCCTCATAAGCCAAATCTTCATCTATCTCTACATCCTGTAGCTGAAGTACATGGGATGGATCTGATACATATTTCCTCAATATAGAAATATGAAAAACTGGATGCACATGTCCCATATTTGGAGGTAGTGCCAATCTGTAGGATACATTTCCTACCCTGTCTAGAACCTCAAAAGGACCTATATATCTTGGTGACAACTTTCCTTTCTTTCCAAATCTCATAACTCCCTTCATTGGAAAAATTTTAAGGATCACATGATCACCTACACTAAACTGCACATCCTTTCTCTTAGGATCAATATAGCTCTTCTTCCTACTGAAGGCAGTCTTAATTCTTTCTTTAATCATGGGCACTTTTTCTATTGTCTCCGTAACCAAATCAAGTCCCTCTAACTGTTTCTCTCCAAGTTCTATCCAACATATTACAGATTTGCACTTTCTTCCATACAGTGCCTCATATGGTGCCATATCAATAGTGGAGTGGTAACTGTTGTTATATGCAAACTCTATCAACGGCAGATAATGATCCCAACTGCCTTTATAGTCCATCACACAGAGTCTCAACATATCTTCTAAAGTCTGAGTAGTCCTCTCTGTCTGACCATCTGTCTATGGATGAAATACAGTACTGAAATTTAGTTTAGTACCCAAAGCCTTTTGAAATTTCTACCAAAATCTAGAAGTAAAGTGAGTACCCCTATCAAAAATGATCACCAATGGCACACCATGCAGTCTGACAATCTTATCAATATATAGTTAGGCATACTAAACTGTTGTATATGTGGTCTTTACTTCTAGAAAATGAGTTGACTTAGTTAGCCTATCTACTATTACCCAAACAGAACCATAGCCTCTATGTGTCTTTGGCAATCCAACCACAAAATCCATGGTTACCTGTTCCCATTTCCATTCTAGTAGTTCAATCTCCTATAGTAAACAAGATGGCTTATGATGTTCCACCTTAACCTGCTGACAGGCTAAGCAAGTTGACACAAACTTAGCTATGTCCCCTTTCATATTAGGCCACCAATAGTGCTTCTTCAGATCATGATACATCTTTGTCACTCCAGGATGAATGGTGTATAGAGCATAATGGATCTC
>CANXYC010925300.1:0-16501 GCA_948193065.1 Aleurites moluccanus | reverse complement strand
TGTATGAACATGGAAATTTATGATGTTATATTATTGGTATTTATGAGTATAGTAATCTGTGAGTTCTACGGGTTTATGGTGGCCTTAAGCCTACCCTTGCCCTAGGACCGTCGCACCACTGGAGTTGGAGTGTGACATAATAAAATTCAGATTTTCTTAAGAGATGAATTAAATTGATGTTGGGAATCAAAAATAGAAATTATAAGGTGGTTACAATTATAAGGAAATTTATTATATATTATTAATTGAGGAAACCCTAATTGTGAGAATTTAGAAAATTTTCATAAGAAAAGAGGATTCAAGGAAATTAAAGGAGAATTTTTGATTGAACAAGTAAGTGAGAGTAAATTGCTTTGAGGTAAGTATGAACATTGCATATGTAATTTGCTTCTTTGAAATGAATTGTTCAAACCTTCCTAATGTTCACATATATGATTCATATATTATATGATATTGTATTATGCACTTATTAATTGAAATCCCTACGATTTTCTCAAATAAATAATGATTTGTTCTATGTGATTACAATATATGAATGTAAATGACTTGGTCATTCTTCCTTGGACCAAGTTCATATGAAACCCATTTGTTAACTTGACTGAATTCGTATTATATGTTGATGGTCTTATGACCAATATGTTTCTTATGAGATTGTAACCGTATAATCCTATAGATAGAACGCTCTACCCAATGAGAGTAAATTCATTGGTCCATTGTGCACTTTGGGAACTTAGCTGATAGGATTTTTATCAATGTTTCACCTAGAGGGGACCATAAGCTCTAGGCATATGCCTGGCCAAGCATACGTTTGTGATAAGGCAGCAAGGACTACCGATGCGCTCTATTGTGATAGGTAGCAAGGCTATTGATGTACTCTGCAGTTCTACCATATAATTTGATAGTGCTATTCGATTGTGAGCACTTCAGTTATTGTAAGCATAACCATATGATATTTTTCTTACCTATATTCTTTGGACTGACCTTTCCTTTGGATTGATATATTTCTTTTATATTGCATGTTCATATCTTACTGAGTTGAAGGCTCACTCCTCTTCTATGGATTTCAGGTGATGGTGTAGCTCGTGAGGGAGCTAATATAGAAGATCGAGCTTCTTGATTCATTCTTCCAAGAAGCCTCCATTGTAATTATTTTGATATATATATATATATTCATTAAATTGTATTATAGTACAGTATGTATTGAGAGTATACTCTAGAGCTCCGTAGTTAGTAATTGAGGATGACATTATTTTGATGTATGAATTGTTACATTTTGGGTTGCCCTTGTTTCTTAGTGATGTGGGATGCATTTTTTGATCAGTAAGGAACAAAAGGAAATTATAAAATGATAAATATAAAGATATGAATTATGATTACATGAATCATAGAAATGAATATTGAATGATATCTATATTTGATATGAATGTGTATTATAAATGAGATCCAGGATATGAGTGTTATACGGGTTTACGGTGGCCTTAAGCCTACCCTTGCCCTAGGACCGTCGCACCACTGGAGTCGAGGTGTGACACATGTGGTGTGCATAAGTTTGAACTTCATTTGGTGAGCAATAGGTGCATTATTGCTAAAGACCAAAGTATTAATAATAAGTCCACAATGCCAAAAATCAAAGAGGTTTAGCAATTCTACAATTAATAACATCAATTGCATCAAAATGGCTTGGAAAAACAAAGGAAAATATAGGCAAAAATTCCAAATGGCTATTCGTCCAACCATCAATTTACAAGGAAATTTTTCAAAATTCATTCCAAAGATTTAGGCATGTAAATTGGCATATAGGAAGTTCACTTAATAGATGAAATTACTAAAATATCCTTCCAATTCTCCAATTGCCCTAAAGTAAGCAAAATGGACAATATTCACACTTTTCCTCCAAATGAATTTCTACACCAAAATAAATTATCTAATTAGATTCTAATCATCAAAATAGCAATTCTAACGACTAAATTATTAATTAAACTTTACTAATCTCAATTTAGGTTTCATACATAATTAATTTAGGGTTAGAGAATTAAGGATTTTGCCAAAACATGATAATTGATGCAATTAAACAATTTAACTATTCTAAACAACATCTAAAACACCAAAGTAATCCTTAAATCAAAGCAAACTCATGACTTACATGGAGAAAAGACCTTGGACAAACACCAAAAGAAATTAATCCCAAGAATTTTCTAGCTTCCTTGAAGAAATTAGGATAAAAAGGATTGATTTAGCTTTGATGTTAGGTTTTTAATAAGTTTTTCTTTTGAAATTTTGCAACAAAATTGATGGGTTTGGTTAAGGAATTTTCGGCCACCATAGAGAGGAGAGGAAGATGAAGATGTTAAGTGTGTAAAAAATTCTATTTAAGCTTTTATATAGTGTATAGTTTGGTATATTTGTAATTAAGTCCTTCATACTCTCCGTATTTATGTTTTTACCCAATAACTTCCACAATTTATTCTGGTTATTCTATTAGGATTCAAGTTTAGATGTGGGAAATGAAAAGGCTCATTTTGAGCTGCTCTATTTATTAAAAATGGTTCTGAGTCAATTTTGAATCCTAGACAGTAGATTTCCAAAATTGTCCCCGAAGTTGCCATTAATTATGATTTTGCCACTCTTTAAAATTTCAGTATTCCCAAATATTTTTCAGTTCTTCATTTCACCATAATTTCACATAAAATTGATTAGCGTAATCCCTCTAGGTCTGGATAAAAAATTCTTAAATTAGTCGGCTGCTATTTTCCTGGGCTGTGTAATTAACACCGGTATTTTTCAGGACATTGTCACAAAAGTGACCCGGTTGAGGCTCAAAAATTCCCTGGTATTACATGTTTCCATCACGATTTTGAAGTTATTCTGTGAGTTTTCGACTTCGGTAAGCCTAGAACGCTTCCTTTTTGAATTAGTTCAATATTTAAATATGTAGGAATCTATTATTTTGCTTATATTCATTTCATTTGTTTTACATATTAAGTAGATGATATAAAATTTGTGTAGCATTATATTAATTATTAAGATGAATAATATAATTATATATTTATAAATTGTGAAATTTTAAGAAGTGAGAAAGAGAACAAATTGGAGAAAGAGAGAGAGAGAGAGAGAGAGAGAGAGAGGCATCGGGTTCTACTGCTCCAGCTAGTGGTGAGGCTCACTGCCATTATAGCCATATTTTTCATCCTCCGGCAACCTCAAAAAGCCCTGGATTGGCCAATATCAGCGAAGCACGGTGGCACATTCTCGGACTAAACTTTTTCGTCATCCGAACGTTTCAAGTGAAGTTTTCGACAGTCATTCTGATGGGTCTTGGCGTTAATGGAAAGCTCTTCTCATGGGTTTTCATTTGACACCAACCATGAGCGAAATGGATGGCTGACGACGGAGAAATCAATGAAAGAATTTTCCAGCCACCGAACCTTTCGGGCTTCAATTTCAGCAACCGGCGGTGAGTGAGGAAGAGTGTCGTGCATTTTTGGGTTTCTAGCATTGAGATGCTCTTGTTGGCATTTTATTCAACCTCCAAAATCGCAATCATTGCCGGTGAGTGGGGCTCACACACCACCGTTGAGTCATAAATTTTTAGTTGGCAGTGTTTCATGTGTCCATCGTGATTTTGAAACTAGTCTGTGAGTTTTCGGCTCCAGTAAGCCTAGAATACTTCTTTTTTGAGTTAGTTTGATATTTAAAAATGTAGGAATTTATTATTTTGCTTATATTCATTTGATTTGCTTTACATATTAACTCGATGATATAAAATTTGTATAGCATTATATTAATTATTAAGATGAATAATATAATTATATATTTTTATAAATTGTGAAATTTTAAGAAGTGAGTTAATTTTATGATATTGAAATTAGTTTTGTGTTGCTTTTCCATACATATGTTGATATAATTGTTACATTCCAAGCAAATTAAATAGTGTGAACACTCATTTTTTACACCCCTCGGACTTGTGCCAAGCCGAACGGCACAAATCGAAACTAAACTGAAACCAAACCCGCACACGGACGGACTCAGAAATTATTAAAACAGGTCTGGGCCTTCGCTGCCACCCTGAAGGGGAGGCATTGTCACCGTCCTTAAGGGGCGGTGCCGCTGACCCCCTTTGGCTCTGCCGCCACTCCCTTTCAGCAGTGCCGCCAACCCCGTTTGGGGGGGCCGGTGCCTCCCTTTGGCAACGCCGCCAACACTCTCCCCCCCCCCCCCCCCCCCCTCCTCTAGTGGCACCAATTTGTCTATAAATACTTGACCCCCTCGACCTTATTCTAGGCTCCGAAATCTCTTGAAGTTTAATTTTTCTTATTAGATTTCTTCTATTTTCCCTCATATATCTATTTTTCTTATTTCTTTAACTCTCATTGAGTTTAAAGAATAACTCTTTAGGGCGTATGGAGGCCATTTTCTTTAGTTCTCTTTGAGTTAAAGAATGACTAAACCCGAGGCATGTGGAGTCTCAAAATTGTTTTTATTATAAAATCACTTCGTTGGTTTGCTTTTGGAATTGTCAGATAAAAGGCAATCTGATCATCTTCCCTAGCTCCAAACAATCCAAGGTGAAACTCAAATCCGGAAGAGCAATCCGTCCGCCGCCTCCCCAAAGAGCAAGGGAGAAGGTATCGTCTCCTAACTTTTTCTATTTTGATAGAGCATCAAAATAAACAACTCATCTTCTTTAGTTTGATAGAGCATCAAAATAAAGTATCAAAACATGATAAATTGGGCATAAAATTAACCCTCCTTCGTAAGAAGGAAGAACTGCGTGGGTTTTTATTCCCATTCAATGGGATACGCAGGCAAGCTACATAAAGGCTTCAAATCCAAAAAAGATCAAAACCATCTCTTTTCTATTTTCTTTAATTAATTACTTTATTGAATGTATTATTTGGGGAATGTGTGATCAATCTAGAACCCATAAGGGCTAGAGTTGATATCCCATATTTTGGGATTTTTGAATTGTAATAATTTAATTTATCGCTCTCTTAACTGTTTTACCACTTTATTTTATCGCTTCTGTCCATCCATTTACTTGCTCATGTATCTTTATATCTCATCCTTTAAACTGCCCATGAAAATATTTTAAATCAAGATTAAAATTAGAAGTCAAGTTCAATCGAAAATCTAGTCCCCGTATCCTCTTTGGTTTCAAAGACTAGTGCACTTATTTTCCTTTGGGATAAAATTAGAGTCAAAATGGGTTTTTACCTTAAATTTTTCCAACAAAAATAACTTAAGGTAGCGACTTTAAAATTCAAAATCATTTTCAAATAAAAGGCGCTAGGGTCGTCTCGATCCGTGAGAAATCGTCCCAAAATGAGCATTCTCGATTCCCTTTCAGTTGGACCGGATGTGGTGCTCGAGCGAGGCCTCACAAATAGATTTTTATGTAAACTAATATAAATTTATTATATATGTATGTATTTGTATTGAGAATTGAGATAATTTATTTTCATTATATATATATATATATATATATATATATATATATATATATATATATAGGTGATCATTAGTAAGTTAAATTTAATTAAAAAAATTATTATTTTCATTATATATATATATAGTTATCATTAGTAAGTTAAATTTAATTAAAAAAATTATTTTTAAAGTAAGAGTTAAAGAATTAAAAGGATTAAATAATATTGGATGAATGAGTTAATTATTGTTGTGGAGGCCCTGAGGGGCAATTGAATTGTTGTGATTAATTGAGAGTTATGTGGATCTGATTCCTCCTTTATAGATTATATAAATATGGAAAATCATTTAAGGGGGATACATAGGTAGTCTTTAGGTGCAGTCCAATATTTAGAATATAAACTTTATTGAACATTTATAATTATTGAGCTGGATCAAATATTTGGGGCATGCAAATTCCTTGATATGAGCAATTATTGATGATGTGGGAGACCCAGAAGGGGTCATGAAGTTGATATTGATTGATTGTGGCTATTTAGAAGTGTTATTTCTTTTATTCTACTAAGAAAATATTCTAGTTTTAGGAGAGGTTATGTCGAAATTTCGACAGACCATGTAGAGTCATTTAGGTATTTTATACTTCTTTTGAGCTGTCAAATTCATATTGCTCAATTGAGAGGGCTAAATGGGTTGTCCTAGCATAGTGGGTGACACTTTCTAATATATATTCTTGCTTTTCTTGCATCATGTACATTACTTGAGTATTCTCACATGCGTTGGTTGTTTATCATTCGTGTTGCATATTATTTGTGGTTGTTGGATGTGAGTGTGATAACATAGAACCACTTAGATTATGGGTATGATATGATGATTATGATTAATGAGCATGTTATGATAAGCTGTGACTGGCATGACGGCGGAGCTTCCTCATCGCTCAACACTACTTGCTAGTCGGGTTGGCGCTACTTGGCTTAGGCCATGATGGCAGAATCCTTTGAAATGGATCTAAGAGACAGTATTTGGAACCAGAGAGTCAGGTACGAGGGATTGACTTCCCAGATTGAGGTTTAGCATGGTTCTTGTGGATTAATTCTCGTCCTCGCCTGCTTATGTGATTACTTGTTTGGTTAACATACTGCATGAACATTCTTCATAATAGAATCATTAGGTTGCACCACGTTTATATATTGGTTAATATTACCCACTATGTTGAAATGCTTACCCCTGTCGTTTATTCCTTATGTATTATAGATATTTTATTAAATTCAACATGTATTTATTTCCATAGTTGTCACAATTAATTTAGAGCTTTGCATGATTGTTTTTTATTGAATTCATTTTATTTCCTGTAAGTTTGAGTTGGTTTAGTTAGAGAATCGTTGATCTTCCTCATTGGGTTGATGACCTATTAAATATGAACCTTTTTTATAATGATTTAAATGTGATGGATATGATAATCATGAATGACATCGTTTAAGGATGTGATTATCAAATTCTGCTTAACAGATGGATTATAGCTCTGATTTAATGATAGTTACAGTTGTCATATTATAATTTTGTTATTTAGCAGCTAATTAAGCTTACTACAAGTTCTAAAAGTCTTATACTTTTCCGTTTTCTAATATTGGTTATATATTCTCGAGTTCGGGGTGCAACAATATATATATATAATAAAATAAAAATACGTAAAACTAAAATTAAATTTTCTATTCTTAATTATTTTTATTCTAAATTTTTATTTTTTCAAAATACTTTACACATTTAAATCAAAAGGTTAGAATTGGTCAAACAAAAATATTAGTGAAAAAAATAGATTTATTCTATATATATATTTGGGCGATGGGGGTTAGAGAAGGGGGCCTGGACCCCTTGAGCTTTAATGTGGCTTCGCCGTTAATTGGAACCCTTGCATCAATCTCTGCTATAATATTTTTGAACTCATTGTCCCATACAATCTGCAGGCTCGATCTAAAATCCCACAGCTCGGTTTCAATAGTAGAGCAAGAACCCAACTTTTGGGAGAAGCCATAAATCCAACTTCCATAGCAAAATTCAACTCGACTCGATTAAAATTGTGAACAATTCGATTATAATTTTATGAACAGACTCGCAAATAACTCGATTAATAATCTTACAAATATTATTATTATTATTATTATTATTATTATTAGCCTAATGACTTGATGATAAAATGTCTAGTACACTTTCTTCTATAAAAACATAAATCCCATTATCTTTCCTAACAACTTGATGATAACAGCTCGTTTCCAAGGTCTTCGCAATTGATTCCTCTCCATTTTAGGGACCCTGGTCGGGCAATCAATATCATCCTCTTCCTCGTCGCAATCGAATTCCTCTTGCGAGATATCACTGTCATCTCCCATTTCATGGTCTAGATTCCAGTTGGTCTCATCCAAATCCATTAACTTATCCCTGTATGAACCCTTCCTTCTTTCCCCTTCAGATTCAGGAACCCCCTGTCCTAACTCAATAGAGCACCAGGTTTAACTCCCATCCACTTTCATTTCAGTAGTCTTAACCTTCTAGTACTCCGTTCTACTAGATCCTCCTTCTCCATCGAGAGTTCTCGTTGTTCATCTTCAGAGGCCTTTTAGAATTTGGAACATGCAATCCTTGATTATTATCGTCATACTAAATTGGTGTATATTCCAATGTCTACAAGATTTACTCAACTGAAATTTTTATCAAAGTTGTAATTTTAACAGCATTAACTTCATTGGTAATTTGATAAGATTATAGATAAATGTGAAATACTTAATTTGATATATTTTCCATTTTTTTTTTAAATAGCACATTTACAAACACAAGTTAGATTTAAGACTTTTAGCTCCAAAAATGAAGGCCTACCCACTTGCTGGGAGACTAGTAAAATTTAAAAATATGTTAATGTAGGAAGTTTTTGATTTGGTTACGTGTGTGTGTATATATATATATATAACAAATAGAAATAATCAAATGGAAATTAGTTATATATGATTAGTTATAAGATTTTTCTAATGAGTATTCTTAAAAATAGTTATTTCCGATAAAATATAATATAAAATAGTTATATTAGAAAAATATAAATATATTAATATAAAATGAGAAAAATGAGAAAAAAAAAATTTTGATAGAATTATATTTCGTTATAATCACTATCATCTAAAATAATAGATTAATCTCTAATTTTCATTCATTTATTTTATTTTTAAATTTATAATTTTAATATTGTCTGAATTTTTAATTTTTAACGAATATTCTTAGGCCCTTAATTAAAAAAAGGATTAATTATATAGGGTTAGATCTTTAATGTCTGCAAGAGTAGATTTAGCCATCAAAATTGATGTTTTGATGTTCTAGATTTTGAAATGTTGATAAATATATAACAAAAATACGCATAAAAGTTGACAAATTGTTAAATTTTAAAGCCGTAATTGGAAAATTAGGATATTTAGTTGTCATATGGTGTGCCAAGAATTTCTATTGGGATGCATGACAATGAAAGGATTAAACTATGATGAATAATATGTAGAAATTTATTTTATCAAATATTAAATCAATAGGGTCAAAAATTACTTTTATTTTGAAGTAATAAGTGGTATTCGAAGTTTAGCCACTCTCTTAATATTAGGTTTATGGCTTGTTATTAGCAAGAAAATTTAATATTGCTAATTGCTTTAGGTGGGTTACGTAAGAAAGGAAAAATCATTCCCTCCCAATACTTCTTCTTCTCTATAAACCTTCTAGACTTGTCTTTGTCTAGGCTGTGGGCTATGGGTTGTGTTGTGTACATCCACTAGAAAATGCATCCCCAAAATTCAATACAATAATATCAACAATATTGACAATTATTAGATACGATAAATTTCAAGAAGGAAAAAAATAACACATTGTTTCATTCCCATATGTATTGTACGCAACTTATGTATAGAATTCACGATTGATTTAGGAGAGAAAACACTTGCTATTTATCCAATTTAGCTTTATGACTAATTATTATTTTCATTTAAAATACAGGATATTTTAGCTATTAATTAATCATTTAAGTTGATATCATTTATAAAAATATAAAACTTATTATTATTATTTTTTATTTAACAATAAGAAAGTTTTACATTATAAGTCAGCTTTGATACGCCGTACTTATTCCACCTCTCTGTTATTATTATTATTATTATTATTATTATTATTAAATTAATAATTTTCAACAATTTCACCCAAGGAAAAAAAAAAAAGATTTTGAGAATGATAAAAATAAAAACAGTTATAGCTTTATGATCTATATAGAGTAAATTTGAGACTTAAACTTATAATTGTGAATGTTAATCATAGTTATTGATCCATATATAAAAAGTGAAAATAGAACTTGCACTTGCCCACAAGAATTTTGGCTATTCACATTCCTTATGTTTTAAAAGCCACAAAAAGACAAAAAGAAAAAAAAAAAGATGGGGATACAGATTAATTCAAATTCAAACCCCATCTCCCTCCTACAGAACTCTCTTTTTAAGAGAGTGAATGGGTAAAGTGTGTGTGTATATATATATATACAAAACTTTTTGAAGATTAAAATGAAATGCAAATCATTTAGTGTTTGAAGTGGAATACATCCTAAGATTCACCTTTTATAAATTCAAATAAATTGTATATACTTATTAGTGTAGTATAAATTCAACTATATAGTAAAATCTCTATAAATTATTATTATTAGTATTTATTAATTTTATTAATTAAAAAAGATATTAATTATACATCGAGACATAATTTAACAATAAATATATATTTTTATGGACAATAAATTTAGGATCGATTTTCCTCCTTTATATAATTTTTAAAAAAAAATATTAATTAATCAAGTATTAATTTAATCTATTAATTTAAGTTGAAATCATAAAAAATTATTATACAATATAAATTATTAATTTATAGAAATTTTACTACATATATCCTAATAATAAAAAGAAAATTCAAAACTCTCTGTTATTTTGGTGTCAAATAAAACAGTTATCATTAAAGCATGTTTATTTATTTGTAGTAAACAAAACAACTATTAAATTCCTCTGTCTTGTCAAACATATCAAAACAGGGTATTGAAAACACATGAAGGGATTAATAACCCTCTCTCTTATATCAACATTTTTATCTAAAATAACAATAGAAGACAATAACAGTGAATATTATGTTCATTAGGTGCACAATGATAAAAAATAAAAGGGAAAGTTTAAAAAATTATCATGTAATTTGGATGTTTTATTATTAAAAATCTGTGAAATTTTTTTAATTAAATGAATCATGTGGTAATCTCCGATAATTTATGAGAGATAAAAAAAATTAACACCGATAAATAAATATTAATGTAATATTGACGAAATGAGCCTATAATATTATAATAATAAAATTTATATTTTTATGAAATTTACTACATTGAAAATTACATAATAAGAAAAATTAAAAAATAATATTTATAATATAATATTATAATATTTATATTTATATTTATATTTTTATAGGGTCCACTAAAAACAAATTAAGAAAAATAAATATTTATAATATATATTATAATATTACAAAATTATAAAATTAGAAAATATAATATTTATATTTATATTTTTGTGGGCCTCTACACATAAAAAAAATTAAAATTTTTTCTTAATTTTAAATTTTTATAATATTATATTTATAATATTAATATATTTTAAAATTTTCTTTTTTAATTTTAAATACAGTGAATTTCATAAAAATATTAATATTAATATTATAATATTATAAAATCACCACCTCAGTGTAACATCAACATTTACATGGTGTTAATTTTTATCTCTACCACAAAACTTATTTTATTAAAAAAAAATTTACAAACCCCTTAATAATAAAGTCCCCAAATCACATGTACCCTTTTTTTTTTTACACTTTCTCCAAAATAAAAATAAAAAAGCCATAATTAGCCACTTATCAATGTCTACCAAGCAGCAATTTTTTACACCAAAAACAATTTTATTTTTATATACCAAAGGCTATGTATGGTTTGACCATTTTTAAACATCTCTATCACAAAAATTTACATCATTTTTTTTTCCTATTATCATTTTAAATATATGTAGAAAAAAAATGAATAATTAATTAAAAGATAGAAAAAGGCAAAATCAAACAAAAGTGAAATATTGTTAATCAATTAGCACAATTTCAGTTGGCCTTTTTATTCTTTTGAATGTGAAGGAGTGAATGACCTTACAGCCTAATCAGAAACACACCTATTATAAAATCTCTATAAATTAATATATAATTAAAATTTATAAATTTTATTAATTAAAAAAATATTAATTAATCGAATATTAATTTAAATTATTAGCTCAAATCAATATTATAAAAATTATTATATAATAAAAATTATTAATTTATTAAATATTAATTTATAAAGACTTTACTGTATATCATCTTATCATCACTTTTCAAATCTTTTTTTTTTTCTTTTTTTTTTTAACAAGGGGCTTAGAGAATTATGCTTCAGAATCTGATTCCCTCATGTTTTAAATTTTAAAACAATGAAGAAATTACCATTAGCTTAACTGTATTCAGTGAAATATAATGTTGCATTGAGAATTCTAAATCGGAAATGTAATAATATTTAAATATTTCAAACCATAATTAAGATATCAAGTTACAACTTTATTTTATCAACATTAATTTTATTAGTTAAATTCGAATTTTGATATCGACTATTAAAATAATCTCATTTTACCACGCTCAAATCTCAATCTAAGTTTAGATCTTTTTTAAAATTTATTTTATACATTAAAAATAATAAAAAAATATAAAATTTAACTTAAAATTTATATATTATAAAATAAACACTCAACTATTTAAACTATTAATTAAATAATATTTCTTACATATATTTGTTTAATTTAGTAATGATCATCCTAATATAGAAAATTATATATGAATTAAATAATTTAAATTTTTTTATTTTATTTTTAGCATTAAAAAAAATTAATTATAAATCTATTACTCAAAAAATATATAATTATTATTAAATTATTTCTTAGTTGAATGATTAAAAAGAATATATATTTATTGTTAAACTATAATTCAATATATACAGTTGAAAATTATTAAAAATTATGGGTAGAGGGCAAAAGAAATCAACAACAACAAAATCAACACTGTTTTAGTTAGAGATAAAAATATATAAAAAAGCAAAATATGTCACGCAAAAATCAAGTAGATAGGTAGAAATGGTGAATTTAATTAAACTATATAAAGCCGCCTTCTCATGAAGCCCATGACCAAATTTCTTTCCAGTCAAATTTCATCTCCTTCCTCTCTCCTTCCTCAAAACCCACACACTCTAAATCTCTCTATAAACCCCACAATTCAATTCCATACCACACCTCCTGTCCAACTTCACCAACACCCTCCATTCCTCTACCCAAATAAAATGGAGGTGGAAGTGGTGGTACCACTGCCGCCGGTGGACTTCAATTTTGATAGCACTTGCTCTTCTCCTTACATGACTGCTCCTTCTAGTCCTCAAAGATTTGGCAATTTCTTTAGCAGTGCTCCTACAAGCCCTACTCGTATCTCCTCTTTCTACAGAGACATTTCTTCATCTACTTCGTCTTCAGTTCATTTTCAATGGGAAGAGAAGCCTGGAACTCCCAAATCAAGAAATGAAAACAAGAATAATGATGATAGTGATTATCAAGATTATGATGATGGTGGTGATTTCGAATTCAATTTTAGTGGTCAATTAGACAGAACTTCTTTATCTGCTGATGAACTTTTTGATGGAGGTAAGATCCGGCCATTAAAACCACCTCCTGGTTATGATTCCTCTGTTTCCTCTATTTCTTCTTCTAAATCATCATCACCCAGATCAAGAACATGGCAGAAAAAAGATTTTGATCCTTTTCAAGCAGCATTAGAGCAAACAAGAAGAAAGGAAATTAAACTCCAACAAAATCAAGAACGAGGAAGAGAAAGAAACACAAAGACTTCGAATTATGTACATAAAGGAAGCCGATCTTTGTCTCCATTAAGAGTCTCTGATCTGATTCTCGATCAAGAAGAAGAAGAAGAAGAAGAAGAAGAGAATAATAATAAGTCCCACAAATACAATGCCAAAATTGCGGCGACTACAACAACAACAAACAATCCTAATAAATCATTTTCTTTCTTGTCTGCGATTTCATTTTCATCAAAAGGCTACAAGAAATGGAAGCTCAAAGATTTCTTGCTTTTCAGAAGTGCATCAGAGGGCAGAGCATCTGGGAATAATTATAAAGACCCATTAAAAAAATATGCAGTGTTGTCAAAAAGAGATCTGATGGCGGAGGATATCAAGAATACAAGTTTCCGATCAACTGATAGTAGTATCGGTGGGTCATCACGGCGGAGAGGTCCTGTATCGGCTCATGAATTGCATTACACGGCGAACAGAGCCGTTTCAGAGGAGTTGAAAAGAAAAACGTTTTTGCCTTACAAGCAAGGTCTATTGGGTTGCTTGGGTTTCAACCCCGGCGTGCATGAGATCTCTAGAGGTGTTGGGTCTTTGACACGTGGATGATCCATATCCCTTTGATCTGTTCCTCTTCGTTAAGCATATAGTTCCTCTTTTTATTTATTTTATTTTTAAATTTTAGTGGTTATCTTGATATATTTGTCACAATCCATATGAAATGGACACAATTTTATGAAAATACATTATTGAAAGGGTGGAAATTCGGGTAGATATATAGTTAAATTTTATTATAAGTGGAGACGTATATAAATTTATAAATTTTTTTATTTATTTTTAAAAAAATATTAAATATATAAATTTATTTCATATATATTATTTTTATTTATTTATTTTTATTTTTATTTTTATTGATGGGTGGTAAGATATTTTAATTATTATTATTATTATTTACATGTTGGACACCATAATTATTATTATTATCATTTACATGTTGGACACCGACAATATTGACTGAAATTTCCAAGCTGCAAATTTGGAAGTCCAAAACAGCTAAAACCATTATATTTTGTATTAAAGTAACAAATTGTAATATTATAAATGAAAATATATATATATATATTATAAAAAATAATAATAAATTGTAACCAATAGTTATTGTAATAAAAACTCAATTTTTTTAAATAAAATTTTAAGTTCGAATTTTATAAATAAAAAAAAATTCTCTTTATAAATTTTACTTTCACTCAATTTTATTTTAAATTAGTTGAAATCATTGAATTTAAAACTAAAAAAAAATAACAAATTATAATAATAAATTAACCATGTATATGAATCAAAACGAGGTATCTTTTCACTATCTAGCATGCAAATTACAATCAAAATTCCCCTCTTTCTCATTTTTTATTATGTATATTTCCACTGTTCTTAGATATTTTGTGTGCATGTATTAATTTATAATACATGGTTGAATTATTATTTTTTAATTTGAGTCAATATGATATAATGTTCCAATACACATTTCGAGTAATATGCTTATTAGAATTTCTTTTTTTTTTTAATTAATAATAAAAAAAGGGTTAATTTAATTAACTATCTTATAATTAACAAATTAAACCCTAATAAGGATTGGATTGGGAGTTTGATCTCTAAAAAGTAGAATTGTAGGGAGAATGATTAGCACAGCATGCCATAGCTAAAAAATGAAAAATAAAGGCAGCACACATGGTTGGAAATTTATTTCCTTAGCATAATCATTAGGTTTGTGGAATAATTATGATTATACAGTGTAAAGTTGTGTAATTAATTTGTTTTTGGCACCAATTGTCAAACAAAGGTGTAACGTGTAAGAATCAATGACTTAAATAATTACAATTTCTTTTTTTTTCAAAAATAAAATAAAAATCTCAAACTAACAAAGCATTTCTTTTCCATGATTTGCTCATCACTACAAACTGAAATGATGATGAACAGCTTGAAACAACCTTTGTTTTCTTTTTCTTTTTTCTTTTTTTTAAAGAATACAAATTAGAAAATGTTTTGGTCTTTTTTTTTTTTTTTATCATAATATGTTTGTACTTAAAAAGTTGCATGAGTTAGAAAAGGAAGAATGCAAAAGTAATAAGCATAGGCTGCTACAAGTTCAGTACATTGTGTTTTGAAAAACCCTGACCTTTTTTATTTTCCTTCCTTTTAAACAGAGGACATTAACCTGATCTATGAGAAACTTCAAGAAAACACTCACCCATTCAATCTACACAACCTATCCTCACCAAAGATTTTTTTTTCAAATTTAATCTCAAAACTCATTGTTTTTTGGACAATTATGATTGTTATTTCTCTGGAAGATAGAGATCCTGACAATAAAAAATGCAATAAAAAAATTCAAAGGTGTTAGATGAAAAATTTATTGGATCAGCCATAAATTGAGATGGTTGATTGTCAGTTAATTAATTAATGGCTCTAAAATTTTCATTTTTTATAAAAATACTTAAATTTTGTTTATGCTTATTACTTAGAAGTTAATAATTTTATGTTTATTACTTAATCCAAAAATATAATTGAATTCAGTTATTAGTTTAGTAATTTGAGTATATATTAAGGAATTTTTTACTTTAAAGATATTAGAGTTATTTTTAAAGGAAAAAGATTTAAATTTTAAATTTCAATTTAAAAAAGAAAAATCTTTTATAAATCTAATTAAATTAATATAATTTTAATAATCGAGTGTTTATCTCAAAACATAAGCGATAAATAATTTTTTTTGTTTATGTAAAAATTTTAAATAATAAATAAAATATAAATAAAATGATTTGTAATTAATTATATAGACATAATCACACCCAAATTTCATACTTAAATTAATTAATCGGATTGAAGGAAGTTTCTTAATTATGACATAGTTTTAATCATATCATCAAGACAATCAAAATCATTTGTTATTCACCTCTCATTGCAGGAAAATAAATGAAATATATATATATATACCTATAAAAATATCATATATATATATATATATATATATATATATATATATATATATATATATATATTTTTTTTTTATTTTTTTTTTTTATTTTTATAAATTGATATATGTTTATTTATTGAGGTGGTGTGTGA
>CANXYC010925152.1:0-63252 GCA_948193065.1 Aleurites moluccanus | reverse complement strand
ATATTTTCACCCATTTAAAAAAAAAAATTTAAATAATAAATTTTAAAATAAAAAATTTAAAATAATTTATTATATAATGGGGTCTTAAAAAAAAAAAAAAAAAAAAAAAAAAAAAAAAAAAAAAAAAAAAAAAAAAAAAAGTGGATGAAAGTGATGGGAGTGGCAATAGCACATTATACAGCCATGTGATAATAATAAAACTCCTTATCATAAGAGCGCTTGAGAGAATTATTGTATAAATAAGTGATAAGTAATATATAAGGATATTTCAAGAAATATGCACATTAAAATATAATACAGCGATGAGTACATATTTTTATAAATAATAAATTCAGAATCGATTCATGATTTTTAATATTAAAAAAAATTATTTTAAGATATATACAATATTTAAAAATTAGAAATAATATCATCATCTTTCATTTATAATTCTCTTTCATACGCCTATTTAAGTTTTATGTTGTTAATCCAACTTGAAAAAAATTTCTTGTTCGTTCTCTATTTGTATAATGTAGCCTAAGTTTAATAGCATTGATAATTCATTCTGAAAAAAAAAAAAAAAGGATTTAATATTAATATCATTAATTAAGTATTTTTTGTTGTTGAACATATATTCTTTTAGTATCTCAATTTTAAACTTATTTTAAGTTATTAATATTGTAACTCAATTCAAATAATAAATAAATATAAATAAGTTTAATTAGGACAAAAAATAAATTCGAATAAAATTTATAAAATTGTGATTTCATCCTAAAATTTTTTACAGGGTGTTTGGGTATAAATGATATTTTAAAAATAGAGTTTTAAAAATGTTGTTTTAAAAAAAATTGACATATTTAGTTTAAATTTTTTTTTTATTTTTAAATTTCAAAACGACGTTTTGAATTAATTAGCAAAATACTCAAAAAATCATTTAAAATTTTTTAAATTTTAAAACGATATTTCATACTCATTATAAGTAGATTCAAATATTTCTTTAATGTTTAAATTTCAGCATTAGTGGTCTGGATTAGACATAATATATTTTTTAAATTTTTATTTTTTAATTTCTCTTATATATTAGCTATAAGTCTAAGTGTGCTAAAGATACATATTTAATAAAGAAAAAGAATAAAATAAAAGGAAAAAGAAAGAAATTACACTTACATGCATACAGTGGCACTCACATATATAAAAACAAGCGACAATAGCAAGCAAACACACAAAAACATGAGTCAACTGTCAAATGCGCATGCAAGAGGTACACACTTAATTAAATATAAGTAAAATGCTTAACACTTTTGTCCTGCTAAGAATAGCAATTATGAGTTTATAATCTCTATACTTAGGGAATGGTTGGATGAAGATGGACCCTTTAAAAAATATTAATTAAATATATAGTATAGTAATAGTAGCTTAAAAACCAATTTTGGGGAGCAGCAAAGCTTATTATGTGTTATAGTAGATATTAATTTAATTTTTATCTGTATTAAATATAAAAATTTATTTATTTTGTATATTTAATTAATAAATAATAAGATATTTTAATTAATATAATTTTTTTTATTTAATAAAAAATATTAATATATTTTTTTATTTTATAAGTTCTTATTTGATTTGATTTAATTGGTATATATATTTAATGTATGTAAATATTTTATTTGTAGATTTGTTGGGTATTTAAAAAAAAAATTAAAATAAAGAAGATAGTTATTAAATGATTATGATGGGTTGATGAGAAATTAACAGGAGGAGCTTGAAAGAGAACGGCGTCATATAAGTGATAGACAAAGAAGACAATCCATGACTGTTGAACCAGCAAGCCCGCTTGGACCACAGATTCAACCAGCAAACCACCACCACCACCACTACCTTCACCGCCTTTACCACCAAAATTAATGAATGCCCAACAATGATTTCCTTCATAAATGTTAATGTGAATGCCCAGTGCAATTGTGGTCTTATTCCAGGGCATAATAGTTCAGTGCGTGAGTTTTTCATTTCTTTTTTCCCGCTTTATTCTTTATTTCCCAATTGAATAGAAAAGCTAGAGATGATTAGTAGCAATTGATTTGATTTAATTTAATTTTTTAGACAATTTGAACCATCTGCTGCCAACAACCTTGCATGCCTTTCAACTTTTATCTATTTTTAATTAAATTTGGAAGATTTGGTTTGAGGCAGTGGGTTTTGGTTGTTGTAGCAGTGGTGTTGATGATGAAGGGAAGCGGCTGGTGATGAACATGATGAAAGGTGGGGGTATTTTGGTATTTAACAATTTTTTTTTTTTTTAAATTTGATAGAATGACTAATTAATTTGGTAGAAACAAAACTGAGGTATTAAAAAATAAAGATTAATTCATTTATTAGATCAAATATAAATTTACTTTAAAAATAATGACTAATCAAAAAGTGGATTAATGAGAAAAAAAATTTGTTTAACTAAAATTAATTTTTTTTTTTTTTTATTGAAGAATGAGAACTTTAATATGAATTTATTCAATTGAAAGATACACAACTGTTATTTTAGTTTAACAACAAAGTAATATTATTAGTTAATTTTTGCATATTTAAATTCATCTTTCTGATGTGATGAAAGGCAAATCATACATGTCAAAAATAAGAAAACAATTATCATTTATGATATATTCTAAAAATCATGACTAATAAAAAATGTAAGTTCCAAAAAAAAAAAAAAAAAATTGTGCCTAGAGTGCAAAATTGGAATTTTTTTTTTTTTTAATTTGGGTTTTTGGAGAGTGAGATGTATAGGTAGAGAAGAGGCAAATGCAATTCGTGGGAGTTTGCTTATATATATATATATATATATAAGAAGTGGGGTTATAATAGGAATGGGATTGAAATAAAAATAAAATGTTCCTATGAATAGAATAAGTTTGTCTGGTAGAGTTGAGTGGATGAAGGTACAAGGTGATATGTGACCATCCCACTAATGTTCTTATTTTCAATCATCAATTGCACAATGCTCTATATAACCATTATCTGATGCTTCTTAATTTTACCCATACTTTGCTTTCAGATAGATATATTTTTTGTGCATTTGTTATAGTGAACATATATAAAGAATTTTTTATTCTTTGAAAAAAAAAAAAAAAAAAGAACCCATATCATAATGTCTATAGACACCATTATTCCTGCTTAGTAAGAAGAATGCTTAACATTGTTTAATCTATGAAACTTTGATGTTATTCCAACATATTAAGAATTAAACCGTTGCCTAAATTCGAACAAAAAATATCAATAAGATGTGATTCGAGTGATAAAATACATTTATACTTTATGGTGAGATTTTATAATTAATTTGTGAAAAATACACATATTATAAAGGGATAGTCATGAAAGTCCAAATATAATGTAATTCTATCAATTGTAAGACGAGATGAATATATTTATAGTTGAATAAAAAAAAATTAGGAAAAAAAATAATTTGAATCCAAAGATCCGTCCCATCCTATAGTCATCTCTAATAATGTGTGCCAAAGCCTCATTTAATATTAATTCAAACTGATGGTTTAAGTTTGGTAGAGATTGGACTAGGTTGGTGGGTCGATGAAGGATTGAGTACACTAATTTAGAAATGATGAGTTCTTCTTGTATGAATTTGGATCCTGAGAAGTTGATTAACCAATTTATCATATTGTCATTAGTTTCATTATTCATCAAATATTCAACTACATGAAACCAGAGAAAAAGGAACTGTTGCCATGGTCAATTGGCCTTGTTATAAGTGTATATTCTTTATATATTCTTGTTGTGTTGACTAGGACTATGCAAGAAAAGCGCTTTCATTGACTTAAAAAGGTAATTCATGATCAACCCATCTATCCTATGTTGTTAAAAATTTTTAAATTAATTATCAATTTTATTAAATAGGTATTTTAAAAGAAGATCTTAATCCATTAACCTGAATGAAATAATAGATAATGCAGATTAAAAAACATATTTTTATCATCAAGCGATCATCTCAAATAACATTAAATAGGTATTTGATGTTTAAAAATTATGTTATAATACAAATATTGTATAGTCATAAGATTAACTTTATTTATAAATTATATAATTCTATAATGATTTAATATAATATCAATATGTTAAGACAAAGTAGGAGAAAAATAAAATAAAATAAGTGGTCCACACGTGTTAATATTAGCTGTATGTGTGAGATATGTAGAGCAAGCCTACTATAAAGAGTAATCACTTGCGTTAAGGTTTTATATATAGGCATAGAGAGAGGAAATTTTCCTTAAAGGAGAGTCAAGTTGATAGTTGTGATTTTTTTGTTTCTTTGACACATGTTAATATAGATTTAGTTAAGAGTAGAGAAAAAGAACAAGTGAAAAGAGAGATATTCTTTCTTGTATTTTGATTTCTTTTTTGTTTAGCAAATATTGGCAGTGCAAATATATATAGCAACATACCAAAAGAAAAAATTGTGAGAAAATGGAGGTTATTGAAAGTACTGAAATGAGAGGAACATCAAAGTTCAAGAGGATTTGTGTGTTTTGTGGCAGTAGTCAAGGCAAGAAGAGTAGCTATCAAGATGCTGCTATTGAGCTTGGCAAAGAATTGGTATTGATACTATTTTAATGCATTTTGTTCTGTTGTCATTCTTTGTTTCTTTTTGTCTTTGCCTGTTTTCAACTTTCTTTCACTATTGGATTTTCGTGTTCCAAGAAGAAAATCTAGAAGCATAAGGAGCAAAGGTTAAGAAAAAGACAGAAGCTCCATGATAAACCTATCACAAAGAGAACTAAAAGAAAAGAGAAAACTATGGAGGGAGCTAGGCTAAAAAATCTTAAACTCTAGAGATTCCTTGTTTTTGGGGTGCATTTATAAAACATGTTTTTCTTGTGTAAATTTGAGAAAGGATTTGCTCCAAGTTCAATTCTTTTAGTAAAAATTAGGAAAGTCCGGTGTGTTAACAACCTGTTAATAACTTTTGCTGGGCTGTTCTTGAATGGTTTATTCAACTGGTGCTTTGTTTCTGGCATTATTTATACAATTTCTCTGTTTTTTTTTTTAACTAGTTCCCCTTTTTCATATGAAAAGTTTGGACCTTTTTGTGAATGACATGATATGAGCAATTTCTCAATGGTTGAATGTATCATAAAGAACACATTTTCATACATAATTTGAGACAATACCCATATGAAAGACTTCCATTTTCTGCCTGATAAAAGGCTCATTTTTAGTTTCTATCAACTGATATGATTGTGGTTTTTTGGCAGGTCTCAAGGAACATTGATCTGGTATATGGAGGGGGTAGCATAGGTTTGATGGGTTTGGTTTCTCAAGCTGTTCATGGTGGTGGTCGCCATGTTATTGGGCAAGTCTTTGTGACTATCTCATTTTAAGAATCAAGAATCATCCAAACTAATTAAAATAAAGAAATTGAATCAATAAGTTAAGGTTGTGTTTGTGAGTGTTGATTTTCTGCTCCTTTACAACTTATTTTTGTCATGTTATTGTCTCTCTGCAGAGTTATTCCCAAGACGCTCATGCCTCGAGAGGTATGTCTGCTAGAACCAGAAAAAGGCATCTATCTTTTATATTTGTTCTCTTTTTTCATTTTCTTTTTGCAGGAAAGGGCTACAAATTTCTATTATTCTTTTATAAAAATAAATTGGGTATAGATTTTTGGTTGCCAATTTTCTACCTCACTTTCTTACTTTTATTTCTTTCTAATATATTTGATTAATTTCTCTGCTTTTGGCTACTTTCTTTTTTATTTTTCTTTAATTATTTTGACTAGTCATTTTTCTTTCTTTCTTTTCTTTTATTATTTCCCCCCTTCTTTCACTTTTCTTTAAGTTCTGTCATTTTCTGTTTGTTTCTCAAGATTTCCATTTGTCTTTGGGATAAATTTATAATTCAATTACTATACAAGAAAACCCAAATTCAAATATATAAATTAAAAGGTAAGATTTTTCTCAAGATTTCTACTCCTCTAACAAATACTTGATAACCTTATCCATAATACTAGTCAAGTAGTTGGCACTTGGGCACTACACCTTTTCTGTGCATATTTTTGGATTTCTACCTTCTGCTGTCTTCTTTGTTTAGTTCGACAGTAATATTTTGTTCGTGTTTTTGTTTCTTAGCTTGTTTCAGAATTCGATTTTTTTTTTTCTTTTTATTTATTTTTCTGTTAAGAGATAAATAAGTTACTGGCTACGAAGTTGTGGAGTTGAACTCCTTGGATTAAGTCCACTATTCCTGCAACACTCATCAGTGCTTCACTGCACAACCCTCCAAACTTCCATCTCTATTCAATCCTTAAATTTTTTATTATTATTTTTTCAATTTTTTTTGTGCCTGTGGTACCTCTTTTTCAGCTAACTGGTGAAACAGTGGGGGAGGTGAAGGCAGTAGCAGATATGCATCAAAGGAAGGCAGAGATGGCTAAGCATTCAGATGCTTTTATTGCTTTACCAGGTTAGTATAAACCCTGCAAAAAATTTCTCATTTACACCAAAATACTAATGCAAATTAAATAATCATATAGATAATCAGATGCTTTTACCAAGTTCAGTATCCATGAATGACCATATCTCATGTTCTGATTTTTCTTGAAGCTTATTGACTACTTTTCTTTGATCTTTTAGTTACTGATTACTGTTTAAGAAACTAATCCCCTCATCCCCACCTTAAAGAGGATAAAAAAATATATTTATTTTTAGAACGTAACAGTTCCTTGAGATGAACAACAAAAAACCCATTAATGGAAGTGGTGATATGAAATGTACTTTTTGTTATAATCTAATATTTGTTTGCTACACCAACCTTAAGTTGCTATGCTAATAAATGCATTATATGCAAACAATAAAAGGGAAAACAGAAGTTGTCAGCTGAGAAAAGGCTGTCTGACTTGATCTCAACTTTAGTAAGAAGAAGCTGTGATATAAGAGAGTAGAATGAGATTTTCACAAATTATCACCATATTTAGTTCATTTCAGCTGTTGAATTTTGATGGCACAAATGGAATCTGATAATGTGTGACAGGAACTTGTGGAGTCCAAAATTAAGACAAACTTTGGAGCCTTCCCTCGTCAGCCCCAATACCTAACAAGTTACTGTAGAATAGTTCAGACCCTAGTCTCTTGACCCATCAACATCTTACACTGAAAATTAGAGCTGCTTAGGGACTGTGTTTCTGTAGTTAATATATGCTCTTTTCTTAATGTAGTTCTTTAACTTTTAATGTCATTGAAATAATTTATTTCTCTTGCATTATTAAGGCAAGGGACACAGAACACACTTTTGACAGAAGAGTTTTTTGCCAGCTAGTACCTGTACCCAACAGGTAATGATGCCCACCCCTTTCATAAACCACTAATCATCATGGAGTTTAAAAGCTTGGGGAACAAGAGGACATACATGGACACAAGAGTCAATTTAATCTTCATTTGAACTTCTCATCTTGTCAATGAATCCCAACAACCACAGTAAAAAAAATAAATAAAAAGACATCCTTTCTGTAACGTAATAAGATGAGGGTTATTATGATCTGAACTGGTTGGCAAAAGGTTATGCCTCTATTTTCACAATGGCTGCCATAAAGACCATGGCAATTGATGCTTGACCAAACCAATCCAACTCTCCTTCCTCCTTTTTCTCTCTGAAAAGAATAATAATAATATTGGAAAAAGTGAAGGTAATCAACAGTAAGGAGCTACTGGCAAGCCATAAAACCATGGCCACCAAACTTTAAGCTGTGGAACTGAACTCAGATGATCCATATATCCTTAAACTTTTATATGACAAGGAGGAAAAAGAATCCTGACTTAAAATGTACCATTTAGTATGCAGAGTGAATAGATACTTGTTTTACCTCAGGTTACATGCTAATTTGTGGTACTAATTATGCAGTTAGCCAGTCTTATATCCCTTGTTGCTACTGCTAGTAGTTCATTACAATTTGTGTTACAGATGCTTCCTTCCTTAAGAAGCCAAAGGTAGATTGTCGAAAACTTATTTGTGGTTAAATGTATAGGTGGTTATGGGACTCTTGAAGAGTTACTTGAAGTGATAACCTGGGCTCAACTCGGAATTCATGACAAACCGGTAATTCTCTTGTTTTTCATTTCTGATACCTTATTGTTGAATGCTTGTCTTGCATCTACAGAAGACTGCTTTTATGTGTTTAAAGAACTAATGATGCAATTCTATTTCTACATTTTGAAGGTTGGGCTGTTGAATGTTGATGGATATTACAATTCTTTGCTTTCATTTATTGACAAAGCTGTGGAAGAGGGATTTATAGATCCCAATGCTCGCAACATCTTTGCATCTGCCCCAACAGCAAAGGAGTTGGTGAAGAAATTGGAGGTAAACATTAGGACTAATCTAAGGAATATACAAGACTATCTGCTCATCTACGCTTTACTTTTATCACTTGAATGCAAAAGAAAATTACTTTCTTTTGCATTTCAGTGCAGAACCAAGAATCCAAAAAGAAATGAAATAATTTGATTGATCACTACCAATGATGATCACTACCAATGATCCTTTGGTTCAGTGGTATTGGAGTTGACTCCAAGGCTGAAACTTTTTGAGTTCAGGTCTCAATTAGAGTCAAATTTAAAAAAATAAAAAATAAAAAAAATAATTGATCATTATGAAGATTCATCAATCTGAATAGCATTATGTGTACTTGCCCTGTTTCTCAAGTATTTTTATGGATTGATCTTAAGAATTTTAATGATTCTTGGAGAAAAATATGCAAGTGATGGTACTGAAGTTTTATTTCTTTTGTTTGCTTGCCAAATATTAAAGGAGTATGTCCCCTGTCATGAGAGAGTTGCTTCAAAATTGAGCTGGGAAATTGATCAACTTGACTACTCTCAGGATTATGAAATCTCAAGGTGACACGGGGATAACTGCACCAGAGGAGAAGTTAATGGAGTTTGAAAGTCGAAGGAGCTAATTTTGGATTATTAATATTGAAATTTCC
This sequence comes from Aleurites moluccanus, assembly GCA_948193065.1. Classification (NCBI taxonomy): domain Eukaryota; kingdom Viridiplantae; phylum Streptophyta; class Magnoliopsida; order Malpighiales; family Euphorbiaceae; genus Aleurites; species Aleurites moluccanus. The sequence goes on along the minus strand of CANXYC010925152.1, from coordinate 54,299 downwards.
ATTTGTTTGGAAATTCTTTTTTTTTTTTTTTGTAAATTACTGCAATTAACCTCAAATATCTTAAAGCTTCTCAACATTATTGCCTTTTTAGTGAAAATCTGGATTTTCTATTAAGTTGTAAGTACTAGAGGCTTATGAACATTCCCATTTTACATGTTAACTATCTTTCACTTCACTTCCCAATATATATATATATATATATATATATTGTTTCCTTTCTTTTCTTGCATCTTTAAACCAGATAAAAGATGATGAATCGAAGTGAAAACTCAAATTAAGCTTGAACAGAAAGTCAATGTAATACTAGTGGAAAAAGCACACATTGACAATCAAATAAAACTCCATTGGTTAACTAAGTTGGCAAATAAGTATATTTTTCAACTCTTTATGAAGCTTGCTTAATTCTTAGAGTTCATATTCGAGAGAATGTGTTATTAGACAGATGCAAAGAGAATATTAAAATTTTCTTATGAAATGATAGCTTGACAGTTATGACTAGGGTTGTGCACAGTTGGAATAAAATAGGGGATTTAAAAATTTTCAAATCGAATTTTTTACAATTTTATTTTTAAATCCTCATAATCGAACTGAATGAAAAAAATGTTTATAACAAATTATTTCGAAAATTCAGTACGGTACAGTTTGAATGTTCAAAGATTTGATTTTAATTCTAATATATTTCAGTTCAATTCAGATATTTGAGTATATCAATTCGGTTTGATTTGAATATTCAGGGATTTGAATATAATTTTATAATATATATAAAAAATATTATAAATTTATAATTGTATAAATATAAATACATTTATAAGTGATAATATATATACCATATATTATAAATTTATAATTATATAAATACAAAAATATATATATATATACTATAAATTTATAATTATATAAATATATATAAATTATTTAATCGGTTTAAAAATTTAGGGATTCGAGATAATTCAAGTACAATTTGGTTTAATTCGATTTTTGATACGGATATTAAAATATTTCTAGTCTTATTCAGTTATATTAATTTGATTTTAGTTCAGTTCGATTATTTTTTCGATTCTTGACAAAAATTTCTCCATTATTTTTTCGATTTAAAAATTGAAATCGATTGTTCAGCCTAGTTACAACATACAAAGCTAAGAAGAATCCAATAAGAAAGAACTAATTGTCATTAGATTAAGAGAAGAGAAAGGGGACCATATTATTGTTTGCTGTTGAGGTTATGTGGACCAAAGACAACAGACAGGCCAAACTCAACCAACGACAAATAACGGAAGGTAGTGGGGTCAGGTGGGTGCCAGAGAGAGGGTGAAGAGACGGGGCCTTTAGGGGTCATCTTAGCTTTGTTAGTTAATATAGGTCCTACAAAGGGAACATAATAGTGGGAGCTGCCATTAATTGAGCTTTAAAAACAAATGTTTGTGGTTGATACGACTGATATGTAACATCTGGTCTTGAAAATGAAAATCAATAAATATATATACATATTCAAAAGCATTTGGTGGTTGGAGTTAGAGAAGCCGAGCTTTTATAATTCGCAAGATTAAATTGGATTGTAACATTAAAAATGAAATGTGTAAATAATTGAAATGACATTGAAATTAAATGATGAAATCATTCAAAAGCCCCTTTCTTTTGATCTGTCAAAACCATTATTTTTTTGTTTTAAAGATGCCATAAGCAAAGCCAACAGAGGAAATTAAAGCATTACCATCCTAAACACACTGCATTTCAATCTTCACATATATTATATAAAACATTCTTCTTGAATACAAATTAATAACAAATTCTCTTTTAACTCCTTCCATCAATCCTCTAGAATTTACACTTTTAAAGATATTAATTATCATTACCTAATTCACTGATAACATACTTAAAAATTATATTTATCCATGAATGTATCAAATACAAGAAAAAGAAATGTATATATATATATATATTGGAATTTTTTTGAACTTTTAATTAAGTTTATAGGGTAAAAGAAGGTATTCCCACAAATATAAAAAAAGAAAAAAAAAAAAGAACAAGACAGACATTTAAGCATGAAAAGATAGTAGAAAAGAAGTTTGATGTATTGGTTTTGATTTATAGGATATGAGAGATAGCAAACATTAAGGATGATTAAATGCAATTACCCGTAGAGATTTGTAGCGTAGCAATAGCATGTGAAAATGTCACAAAAACAAAGAAAAACAAAGAAATTCACAAACAATGTTTTCAAGTCTTGATATTCACATGACATATATGTTTATACTTTTGAAAAATTATAATCTACTCTTAATCTAACTAACTTTTTAACTATATATCAAACCAATTATAAACATATATTTCAAATAAGTGTAAAGATATTAATATCCTTATAACATTCATATGTAATTTTACATTCAACACTATAGCTAAATAGGGGACATCCATTCATGTGCTCCCCTTATCAAAATATAGGCTACTATGTTCTTGCCTTGATTTAGCCTCATAAAATAGATCAAGTCTTATCTACTTTTGATCTATACACCAGTCATATGATGTAATTAGTATTTAAAAGAAAAAAAGGTATGAATGTTTCTTCACTGAGAAAAATGAACATAAAAATAATTATTGACTAAATATCTCTTTACATATTTATTTAGTGTATGGGATAAGAATTTACACCAAGTGTAAATAAAGAATTTTAAATAAATTATTCTTAATTTTTTATTTATTTAGAGTTTATTTGATATTAAAAAATTATATTTCAATTTTTGGGATTAAACTCTAAATCAAAACTTTTCTTATTTATGAATCTCATTTATCTAGATGGTTTGTTTTTAACGGTATCAGACCTATAAAATTACTTCAGTTTCTCATTATCTAGCATTTTTCTGAAACAAAGGAAACAAATACTTAGTCATGACATTGATGCTTCTATAATATAGCTGTCTGGTTCATTCAATTTCACTTGGAACTCCACACCATAAGGGGGGTTCAAGATGGCCTTTGCTGTTGAGAATGGAAAGTAGCAAGAACAATCTTTCTGCCGCCGCCGAAAGATCTCCCACCATGCTAGATAACTAGCATTTACTACAGGAGCTCAATCAAATTAAATCTCAAAACTATGTGGTTGTTTGCAAGCTAATGAACTAATATCAAAAGAGTTGAACTACAACCTAACTCCGAAACAATAAATGAATTATGATCATTCAGTAATCCAATAAACAAAGACAGAGAAATATGTAATGGCACTGTTGTTCAGTTAATTTGAACTTGAAAATTTTATTGAGCTAGATCACCGTTCTCACGATTTTGTTGCCAATTCATAGTTGATTCTAGTTCCTTTAAATCACATAATTTTTTGGAATTGCAAGGCTGTAGTGTCTGTCTAAAACTGAACTTCTGGGAAAATGTTTTCCACTTTCTCTTTCTTCACGAGCTGCTGAAGCTCTTGCTTCATGTTTGAACAGTCCTTTTCAAGATCAGAAACACGCTCCCTCGCATCAACACTCACAGCATGGTCTTGTACGGAGTTCATTGGATAGGAAACATCGTTTATCGGAAGCCCAAGGTTTCCACAAGGATTTTGTGAGCTCTCCAGATTCTCAGAGGCAAAGAACCAGCCGGAAATTGATGTACGGAGCCAAAGCTGTTCAAAGAAGAGGACTTGGACGATTACTCTAAGAGGTAGCCTCTCATTCTGTGCTGCATGGGTGCTGGCTTCTAGTGAGAGCTTCTGGCAGTTCATGAGTCTGCAAAGTTGCTCCCTCTAGATCCGTAAGCCAAAGATGTGCCTGGAGTTGTGAAAAGTAAAATTGCTGACATAAATTGTGCCTGCTATTTAGAAATTACTAACATATAACCAACGAATAGAATGTTATAAAGCTTCGCATATTGCAGGCTCAGGGTAATGTGCACAGCCTTCCCCTTGCATATAATTAATGGACATATATCCAAAACAGTAGCATTTCCGTTGTATTTAAAGTTTTATTACCTTCAGATATACATCAATAGCATGATAAACTCCATCATCGAGTGACCTGGCATAATCAGGGATGGTAGCAACAAATAACTCAAATTGGAAAGCTTCAAATTAACATCTGCTGCTACCTCAGCAAGAAATCCATCAATCAGATTGGCCGCCATTGTTATTGGCATTAGGGCATCAGTCCCAGCAAGAAACTGGCCCTCTTCGACTATGTAAGGTGAAGTTGATAAAGCTGTTTCTTAGTGCAATGGCATGACATGATCAAGAATCCTTTGAACATAGTCTATATCATAAAGGGTCTCCACTGAAAAACACATATTTGGTATGAGAAGATCTACAAGTACAGCCTCGTCCAACTGAGTTCCTACCCTTTTCTCCAAATTTTCTCGGCATGAAGGACTAGCATGTAAGACCATAGCAGTGCGAAGCAGCAAAAGCAAAAACTTAGGGAAATGATTTGCTTCTTATTAGGGAGTAAAATCACAATCTCCTCATCCTTTGGTTCTCCTCAGAAGGGAAGAAAATAGTTGTCCCGGGGTTGACATGATTGGTTTCGATTCTTGATTACTTATTCATCAAGGGAAGATACTTCTTAGCATAATGTATAAGACACACAGTAAGCATCTCAGGCTTCATTCCCCTTGATTCAGTAGCTAAAATTAATTGTTTGTATAAAGGTAAGCTAAGGAATGTGACATCTTCAAACCACCAATCATCACCCATGGGTTCTGGTTTAGCTGCAACACATATACCATTCCACACTATTACATCCTCCTCGTTCTGAGTGCTCATTCTTCCTAACAAAGGCAAATTAAATACTTTTGGGTCTGCACAAGATTTCACTGCCAAGGAATCAATGCATCTTGAGACAATATGAAGTTCTTTTGCATGTAGAACTTCTTCACATCACATGTTCCAAGAGCTTTTAGAGGGTCTCCCCAGTTGCTGAAGACTTCATCAAGGAAAGCCTCCGCTTGCACAATGAGATTTCCTTCTCCATAATCTTCACTCATCCGAAGGTACTCTGCTGCAAATCTAAGGTAGACGACATTCCGAGCAGTGAGCTCTAATTTCACACCATAATAAAATTTACTTATAAGCTCAAACGCTTTAGCACCACCAGGAATGTCATCTCGTTTCAAGACACGAATTGAACCATTCTCACCGGAATGTTCTTCAATAATCTTCTGCAATAATCCACTTTTTGAAAACAATAGAAACTGCATCCATCAAATAGTTAAGACTTTTTTTTTCTTTTGGTTTTAGCATAAGTTGATGGGATTGGAGAGATCAAAATTCAACAGAGACGCTCACATACAAAGTATTTAGAGGTTGAGCAGAGCCAAATAAATGCACCTTGTGGAGATTGAAAGACATTTCTCCAATCTCAAAGGTAACATCACTTTGAAGCCCAGTTGTGCAAAGCGTGCAGATAAAGAATATGATTAAACTCCATGAAAATGAAGTAAATTCTTCCTTAAAAATGTACAACTAAGGAATCAAGAAAAAAGTATTGTAGAGGACACTGTTTAGAAATTCCATCAGCTTAATCATAAATGGTCAGTAACCATATTTATAACCTCATTGAAGGTGTTGAGAAAAGGAGATTAGATACTCAGGATTATTAGAGACTCAATTTCAATCAAACTACCATAAGTTAATATATTGCAGCTGCAGGTAGTGAGACTTATGGATGATACCGAGTAGTAGCAAATACAAGACAATTCAAAACTGGTCTCCATTGCACTCCTTTAATGTAAAAGTATCTTTTAACATCAGCCAAACAGCGCAGATAAGAATAAACAATTTGATTACTGCTTTGTTCTCTATAAAAAAATGCTTTCTATCTCCCCAAAATTTATTCAATTTTTCCTTTTTTTCACATTAGCAGAATAAGAAAGAGTTTTCTTCTCTGACAAGCAGTAAAGCACAAAGCTTTGAGGGTATTGTTGGACAAACTGCATTGTAATCTCAAGCATATGCACACTTAAATCACAAAAAGAACATAATGTAACCAAAAACAAGATGACCCAAGCCAAGCAAGGACAAGAACAACAAATATCTAAACAAAAGTAAAGATGAACATCACAAAAATGGTGAAACAAAACCAATAACAATGTGATTCGAGTGACTGAATTTCTTGAAAAGATCAAAACTACATTCACATACGTCACCAACAAATCAAATTAGACCTCTAAAGAAGCAAACCCATTAAATTCAAGAACAATTAATGCATGTTGAACATTTAATTTGATAGAAACATTGATTAAAAATAACAAACAATTGAGTCCCAGATATACTTTTTTTCTTGTTAATTAAACTAAAAACCAATTAAAAGTCAAAAAAATGCTCACCAGGTTCGGCCTTGGCGATGAAAGGCTTTAGATTTAGAGCCCAACTTCGAGAGAGCCATGTAATTAGGGTAATATTCAAATGAGCAAGCTTAAAATCATAGAGGAAAAAGGTAAATGGAGCAATGACCAAGAATGGAAACAAAGAAAAGGAAAGGAAAAGATTGTCCAAATGAAAGTGAAGCAAAGATTGGCATTGTAAGAGAAAAGGGCAAGCGAGTCTAAAGCAAAGAAATGCAAGGAGAGAAAGAAGCAACTCTAATGGCTATCTGTGGAGCTTTAGACCGCTATCTCCTTCATTTTCTCCCTATTAGGATTTAGTCGTTAATCTCATTATTACAGTTTATCATTAACCTTAATAATTATAATTATAATTATTTTATATTAATTTTAAAAATTAAATTTGGGATTAATAAAAATAAAAACTAAATCATATTGGTTTATGATATTTCATTTGTTGTTCTAAACAAATAGAAACTAAATCAAGTTACTAATTGTGCTCATTTAAATCAAAATATATTAAAATTTGGCTCTAATTATTATTATATTATGATTATTAGAAATTATTTTTTTAGGAATTCTTTCAAAAGCAGTTTAAAAAAAGAAAGAAAAAAAGCAAAGGCAATGACATATTTGGATAGGTGTGATAGATGTGGTTCTCATTGGTTGTCCATATGATAATATAATAAAACCTCACATAATGGGACAAAGAAAATGCATAATATTAAGAAGGAGGTTTGAAATGTAGGGAATAATGATAATAATAAGAGGATTGGTTTGGTGTGTGTGTGAGATATATAATATAAATACAATAAGTATCAACATCATCTTCCATCTCATGTTCATATCACATTCTTGTTCTTGTTGTCTTGTAATTGTCAACTTAGCTTGTGGAAGTTACAAATTTTTATCAATTCATACCCTTTTGATTTTTACCTATTCACTGTTTATCCCTTTAATTAATTAATTACCAATTGGCTGGCACCCACTTTGCCAAGATTCAGTAACATTTTTACTAACTTTACTTGATTTTGATGGAAAATCATGCAAGTTGAGTATTGTTATTAACTGATCACTTGCCTTATTAGGAATGACAAATCAAATTAGTTGCCTCCATTTTACTAAAAATTAAAAAAAAAAAAAAATCATATTTTACATAATTATTATCTAATTGATGGATGGAAGATCATGAAAATTCAGTTCTATACCATGTTCTCAATTTAGATGGAAAAGAGTTGTTCATATCACTTGTTATAATTGCATATATAATATGATATGCTATTGATCATTATTATTATTATTATTAGTCATTCTTTCACTATTATGATGTTGTAATTTCATATATTTTTTTAGAAAAAAAAGTGAAAAATCATTTTCCTGTTTTTCATTTTGTTTACTGTATTATGTCACTGAATTAACCACTCATTGTTAATATAATAGAATAATATTTTGTTTGTTAAATGCATAGTTTCTATGCCACTTTGCTTAATTAATATAGACAATAACAGATTCAGACACATGAACATGAAAATAATTTTGAGGTCATTCTCTTTGGATTCATATAAATGCATCCCTGCAGTAAAATCTGATATTGAATTTCCTTATCTTTTTAATCTGTTATACAGTATTCTAAATAAATCATCATGAATATGAAACTCATTTGATGTGTATATTAGTTTGTATTTAGAATTTATTAGTTTTATAATTAATTACTTATGTCTTTTACTAATTTTAAAAGAATTTAACTCAAATATAACCTATTTTATAAAATTTAAAATTTAATATTCCAAACATATCATTTATGAATAAAAATTTTATAAAATTCATTAACATCAAATAAATTCTTATTTTCTAAAAAATATATACTATTAACTTTAGATTTTTATAATAATTATAATAACAAAAAAAGCTTAACACATTAATTAGCACAACATTTCAGTTGAAAAGCATAAAGTAATTCATAAGCCAATAAATGAGTTTAGCCTAATAAAACTTAATATAATTGAGATATGTACATTAATATTAATTAAATAATTAAATTCATGACTAAGTACTTTCTATCATTAACCTGTGTTAACTCCTTTAGCATACAAAATTCAATTTGCATACTACTGAGATATAGTTTAATAAGACTGAGATATAATCTAACGATAAATATATATTTTTTAAATAATAAATTTATATTTGATTCTCACCTTCTAATATTAAAAAAAAAAATAATAATAATATAAATAAAAATTAACAATAACTAATAAGACCATTCGAAGTATAAAATTTTATAATTATTATTAATATTTGACAGTATTATTAACATTTGTTGTAGTGTAAAAAATACAGACAAAATTAGGAAACACAAGTAATAAACTAAAAGAAACTCAATCATAATAAATAAATAAAAAGATTAGGATGTGTTTGTTTGGTCGTTAATTGAGACCCACGATGTTGGTGGATTAGCTGGTTTTAGTAGCATCATGCATGGGGTCTCCATATTAATGGAATAGAGAGATTGAAGACAATGGCCATCATCCACAATTTTAAAAAAAAAAACAAAAAAAAAAAAAAGTGGCCCATAATTTGAATTTAATTGTTAATTTGTTATGATGTATGGGTTTTGATTTCAATTCTAATGATGATTTTCTAAAAAGAAAATTAAAATTGGTGGGCTCTGTCTCACGTTTTGGTTTTGTTGTATGTTCTCTAACCACTCTTTTTCTTCATCTCATCTTTTGGACAACCGTCTATCTGCTAATGTTCTTGTTGATGGGTCTTTTTCTCTGTCCTTCCCCTAAACAGTGTCCATTATATTTGGCCTCAGCTTTATAATGTCAATGACCCACCATAACTAAAAGGAAAACCATGACTAATTTTACACCTAATAAAAAACAAAATTCTCATTCATAAAATAAATTGTATAATTAATAATGATTTTCTCATAAATTATATATAAATCATATTCTCAAATCTAACTTAAAAAATATGATTTTCATAAATATATAAATACGAACAATTGACTTTATCGATATATTTATGATATAAATATACGTTTTATATATTGTGTTATTTCATATTATAATTTATTTTTAAATTTTCAAATAAATGTGTTTGCATAACTATAAGTCTTATTAAAATTTTATCATAGATCACATGCACAAGAATAGTAATTAATAATTTCAATAATATTGAGGAACTAATTTATTAAAATAGTAATAAATCCTCAGAAAGTGAATAGAAGAGAAGGAAAGTATTTTTAGTGGGTGATGATAATTGATAAGTGTAGAAGTAGTCAAAATGATTATTTTGATTAGAGACTAATTACCATTAGAGTGGCCTCTAAGCTGTTTTCTTTTTAATAGGTAATTAATAAAGGAAAAGTGTTTATAAGAGATGTATAGAGATTGTGAAAGTAGACACTAGAAAGGGATTGCAGAGATTAAGTGCCCATTTTGCATAATTTGTGAAAAGAAAAAAATAAATTTTTTTGATTAAAAGCTAATTTTAACTCAATTTATAATATTTAGGTTCAGTTTGGCACAGCTTATAAAAATTGTTTTTCATATGAAGAAAAATTATTTTTCTAAAAGTGATATTTCTAAAAGTAATTAGCTATATATTTGTGTTTGGTAAAATACAATTTAAAACCTGCTTATAAACTTATAAGGGTATTTTTGTCTATTAATTTTTTAAAATTAGTTACACGTTTAATCTAAAATTCAGCTTTTCCAAAAAATTTCAATTTCTAACTTATCCAAATAACTGAATTTTAGTTATATAGATAATTGCTTTTATTAATTTTAATATTTACCAAACACAGTCAAAATCAGTTTCTCACATAAAAAAACTGATTTTTCCTTTTCATAAGCTGTGCCAAACAGACACTAGTAAATATCAAAATTAATAAAAGCAATTATCTAAATAATTAAAATTCAATTATTTGGATAAGTTATAAATTGAAACTTTTCAAAATAGCTGAATTTTAGATTAAATGCGTAGCTGATTTTAAAAAATTAGTGGATAAAAATACTCTTATGAGTTTATAAGCAGTTTTTAGATTATATTTACCAAACACAAACATACAATTAATTATTTTTAGAAGTATCACTTTTAGAAATAAATTTTTTTCTTATATGAAAAATTATGTTCATAAGTTGTGTCAAATTAGACCTAATTGTAGCTTAATTTATCATATATCTATTAATCCGAAGCATTAAATTTTTTTTATATTTATTTTTTTAATAAATTTTTACCAAAACAAAAGGCAGGTATTTATACAAGCTTTTTTTAATAAATTTTCTCAGCTATAAAACCATTTCCAACCACACTGCATTTTGGTGTTTAACGTCAAAATACAAATAGAAGGGCACTCCAATCACACTGTAAAATGCAGTGAAAAATTCAGTTGGTAAACAGTTAAACTCTAGATTTGGCGTTCCATTATTCACACGCCAATTTTTTTTTTTTTAACTTTTGTTTAGTTTTTATATTTATAAAAAGCTTCCATTTTTAATTTTTTTTTAGTTTTTTATTTACAAAAAAGCCCCATTTTTATTTTTTTTCAATTATTTAATAAATTATTGTATTTTAATTTATTAGTTTAGCCCTTCGCTAAATTGATAATTAATTTTTTTTAATCAATATATAAAATATATTTATTTATTTATGAATAATTAGTAAAATATGTAAAATAGTAAAAAATTATATAAAGATAAATAAAAAGAAATATAAAAAGAATATTTTTTTTTAGTGGTAAAAATAATGTTACGATTGAAGACGAAATTAGGTAAACTGTAAAATAATATAAAATTAATTATATTTTAGAGTTTACGATTAGAGATAGTTTAAATATCAAATTTTTTTTCGGACAATCCTAATAAATTTATAATCCATCCTTTTTAAATTTCAAATTATAAATCCAATATATAAAAACAGTACGTCTCCATACCAAGTATCAACTAATTTATTTACCATCAATTTCGTTTTGGAAGGGAAAGTGGCAATTTGGATTTTTACTTTTTGGTGAAGAGAAAAGACTCAAACACACACTCGGTTTTGGCTCAACGAACAGAAGAATAAAAAGGTCCCCACCCTCCACACCAGCTTCCTCTTATCCGACCAACCATCAAATCCAATGGACACCATCTATTTCATCAACACCAAATTAATGAAAATGTAATATGCTATCTCCCCCCGAAAAGATAGTCAACTTTTATTTTTTACTGAGATTAAAAAAGTGATTAATCTAATTATAAAATTGATAAAATTAAAATATATATAAAATTTTAGATTTTTCAGATCATTAAGACTTAATTTTATTATTTTAGTAGTCTAATTATTTATATAGATTATATTGAAACTAAAATTGAAATTTATTTATTTTTCTAAATAGTAAATTATTATATATAATTTAAATTATGATATGAATATTTTATTTTATTTTTAATTGAAAATTAATTATTATCAAAATATTATATTTGATTGAAAATATTTTAATTGAATGAAATTTTTACTCATAATTTTAAAGCAAAGATTAAAAAAAACACAAAATTTATAATGTAATTTTGAAATATCAAGAATAAGAAATTGTATTTACTTATCAATCTTAACTTTTGTGCTTTGTCATTATAAAAAAAAAAAATTGGGAAAAAACATACAATCTCTTATAGTACCTAATCAACAATTCAATCATTGTCAAAATATACATGAAAAAGATTAAAATAAACCTAAAAATGAAAAGGAAAGACCAGTTTTTGTTTAAAAAATGAGAAATTTTCAATTTGCTTATATGATATAATTTTGCTTTGAGCTTATGATATATTAATTCGTAAATCCGAACTTTTTGCAGTTTATTATTAAAAATATTTTTGATTAATTTTTATATTTTTAAAAAATAAAAAATATGTAAATCTTATTTTAAATATAAAATTATTGATGTACTTTATATAAATAATAATTATTATAATTGATTATATATATATATATATATATATATTCAGTTCAAATTATTGGTCACAATATTTAAAAAATTAAAGTTATAAGATAATATAACAGTAAAAATAACTAAAATATATAAGAAATAATACTTTATTATATTTATTTATTTTATAGTGTTCTTTTCTATTTTTTCTTCATTTCAAAAAAGGTTATTATATGAAAAATAATTTTAAAAAAATCTTCAACTTACATATTTATTTTTTAATCATTTTAAATACTTAAAATTATATAAAAATTTCAAAATTTATAAAAATAATAAATAAAAAATGGACATAGAAATAGTTTTTTTTTTTTTACCTTCTCTTAATTTATTTATATATATATATATATATATATGATATGGCATGCAATAAGTGCATATTTGTGGATTATAAATAAATAGAACATCACCACAAATATTTTTGACTACTGCTTATGTTAGGTAAGAGATGGTAAAAGCTTTAGAATATGTCATTAATTTTTTAAAAATAATAATTAGTAAAAATTATACAAAATATATAATAGAGTAGTAATTATATATTTTTTTTAAATAATAAATTTATAATCGATTTTTTATTTTCAACGCTAAAAAAAAAAAAAAGAAAAGTAAAAGAAAAATTAGACAGGTTTCTTAAAGATCTTTGTTGATATGCTGGCTTTCCAAGAAACAAGTAGTTGAATTCAGATCCGAAGAAAATGCTAAGAAATCAGAAAAAAATCAGGTTATAAAAAAAAATTAAAATTAAAAATAAAATTAAGAACGCACACATGAAAAGAGTACTATAGCCACTATAATTACTATTGCCACAACACCTCCACCACTGGATATTTTGATTTCTTTATTTTATTTATTTATTTATTTTATTTTATTGAGTTTTTGTGTGTGTGTGTGTGTGTTAAAGCCATTTCCTGATTTCAGTGTGTGTGCTTTTTGGACTCTTGCATGATCCAAAAAGTTGTTCTCTTTTTCTTTCCCTTCTTTCTCTCTCTGCTGATGGCTTTTTTATCTGCTTCTCTGTCGGCCATCGATTTCTTGATTGAATCTTTGAATTATATATGAAAGAAGATTCATTAGTACCTTCTTCTCCTTTTTTTATTTATTTATTTGTTTATTTATTTGTGGGAATTTTGTTTCTTTTCGAGGTTATGTCATTCCAAACTTTTCTTTTCTGTTCTGCTAAATTTAGCGCATAATTTGGAGCAGCTTCACTGATAATTTTTTTTTCTGAGTGGATCTTTGATTTCTTTTCTTCAAGAAAACAAGATAAAAGATGGTTCTTTTGGTGGATTGAACAGTATTTCTTTGGAATTCCTCTGTTTTTAGTCGATTTCGGTATAGAAAAAATCCCGTATCAATTTTTTTATGATTTTGAGTTCCAGAAAGGTATAAATCTGCTTCAAAGTCTGTAACTCGAAAAGGGTTCTGTTTGGTTGCTATGAAAATGGTGGAAAGATGGGAATTTAGAGAAAATGAAGTTCTAAGAGTTTAAAATATTCTATTTTTCTGGTTTTGAAGTGTAATTTGTTTGTATCTTTATGAAAAGATTCAATTGTCTCACTACGTGGCAAACAGAGATTCCTAAATTTCAGCTTCGTTGTTGATCAGTCATTCATATATGTGCTTTATTGGGTAACAATTCAAAAAAACTCTTTACTTTCATTAATTGAATTGAGTAATTGCAATGAATTTAATTTCATAAACAGTGCCTAATTTGTTTTGATCTATCTGGGTTTTGCAGGACGAATCACGGCGGAGAAAATTTCAAGTTCAATTTCAATTTTTAATTTTCAGTGAAATGATTACATTTATGGAAGCAAAAGACAGAGTAAAGGAGGTGGAAAAATGCTTAGATTCTCAGTTATGGCATGCCTGCGCCGGCGGCATGGTCCAAATGCCGGCGGTGAACTCTAAGATCTTCTACTTCCCTCAAGGCCACGCAGAGCACGCCTCTGGTTCAATAGATTTCAGGAATTTCCCCCGTGTCCCTCCGTATATGCTCTGTAGGGTCTTTGCCATTGAATTCTTGGCTGATCTTGAAACTGATGAAGTCTATGCAAAGATGAAATTAGCTCCAATAAGTGGATGCGAAACTGGGTTTGAGGAAGAAGAAGGAGGTGTTATTAATGGAGGAGAACAAGAAAATAAACCAGCTTCATTTGCTAAGACATTAACTCAATCTGATGCTAACAATGGTGGAGGTTTCTCTGTTCCAAGATACTGTGCAGAGACTATTTTTCCAAGGCTGGATTACTCGGCGGATCCACCTGTTCAAACAATTCTTGCAAAGGATGTTCATGGGGAAACATGGAAATTTAGGCATATTTATAGAGGAACTCCGAGAAGACATCTTTTAACTACTGGATGGAGTACTTTTGTGAATCATAAGAAATTAGTTGCAGGGGATTCAATAGTCTTTTTAAGAGCAGAAAATGGAGATCTTTGTGTCGGAATTCGAAGAGCTAAAAGGGGAATTGGCGGAGGTCCTGAGTCTTCCTGGAATCCGGCAGGTGGGAATTGTGTTATGCCTTATGGAGGGTTCAGTGCTTTTTTTAGAGAAGATGATAATAAGCTGTTGAGAAATGGGAATGGAAATGGTAATAATGATAATGGGAATGGTTTGGGGGCGAATGGGGGTTTGATGGGGAGAGGAAAAGTGAGGAGTGAATCAGTCATTGAAGCTGCTACTCTTGCTGGAAATGGACAACCATTTGAGGTTGTTTATTACCCTAGAGCTAGTACTCCTGAGTTCTGTGTAAAGACTTCTTTAGTAAAAGCAGCATTGCAGATCCGGTGGTATTCAGGGATGAGGTTCAAGATGGCATTTGAAACTGAGGATTCTTCGAGGATTAGTTGGTTTATGGGAACTATTTCTTCTGTTCAAGTTGCTGATCCGCTTCGTTGGCCGGATTCTCCGTGGAGGCTCCTCCAGGTACTGTAATCTCTATTCTTGATCAATCTCACTCAATACAATACATATGCTTAGTGTTTATTTTTATTTAGGCTTGAGCATTTAAAGTTTTAGAATACTTTGTAATTAAGAAGTTGCTTTTTTGGCCCAATGCCATACTGTTTTCTGTTTTCTGTTCTGTTTATTACGAATTGCTGGTTTTATCTGTTAAGTATTGATGTATGTTCCTATGAAATGCTTAAGGGGATTATATCATAAAACTTTTTACAATATTTCATTTGATTGATCTTAATAACGGGGAAACAGGATTTCCTGTTTGATTTCATGATGCTATAAAAGTGATTCAAGCAGCATTTAATCTACTTGGATTCTGCCCCAATTACTCTTTTCTTACTTGCTAGAGTAATTTGTTTCAGGTAACTTGGGATGAGCCTGATTTGCTTCAAAATGTGAAACGTGTTAGCCCGTGGTTAGTGGAATTGGTATCGAACATGCCCGCCATTCATCTGTCTCCCTTCTCACCACCGAGGAAGAAGTTGAGACTGCCACAACACCCTGATTTTCCCCTCGATGGACAATTTCCAATTCCAACATTTTCCGGCAACCTCTTTGGGCCCAGCAGCCCCTTTGGTTGTCTACCAGACAACACTCCTGCTGGCATGCAGGGAGCCAGGCATGCTCATTACGGATTATCTTTATCAGATCTCCACCTCAATAAACTGCAGACAGGTCTAATTCCAGCTGGGTTCCCGCTACTACTTGATCATGCCGCTACACACCCTAGATATTCTTCAAATGGCCCTATCATTCAAAAGCCTAGCATGAGTGAAAGTGTATCTTGTGTGTTAACTATGTCACATTCTACTCAGACTTCAAAGAAACCAAATGATGTCAAAACTCCCCACCTTGTACTTTTTGGTCAACCAATACTCACCGAGCAGCAAATATCACTTAGCTGCTCTACTGGAAATAGTTCAAGCCAAGGAAATTTAGACAAGATGAATTTTTCAGATGGCTCTGGATCTGCTCTGCATCAGCAAAGCCTACTGGAGCGTTCATCTTGTGAAAGGTTTCAATGGTATAAGGGTAACCGCCCAGAAAATGAGCCTTCCTTGGAGAGTGGTATATGCAAAGTCTTCATGGAATCAGAAGATGTTGGTCGAACTCTTGACCTTTCAATGCTCGGGTCTTATGATGAATTGTACAGAAAACTTGCGGACATGTTTGGGATTGAAAATTCTGAGACACTAAACAATGTGCTTTACCGAGACATTACTGGTGCTGTCAAACACATTGGGGATGAACCATTCAGGTGTGAGTCTTTTGTTTTTTTAAGCCTGCTATGGTTATTCTATTGTGCGGATTTCCTTGAGAGTGATCTGTTGTTGATTCATTTCTTACAGTGATTTCAAGAAAACAGCAAGGAGATTGACAATTCTAATGGATTCCAGCAGTGACAATGTAGGATTATACAGAAATAAATAAACTTTGGTTTCAAACTGTACAGATGGGTGATTAAATCCGTTGTTGCTGATCGAGCTGACCTTTTATCCCTTCTTCAACTTGTGGGAGGAGTTTCTTGGAACAAAGTTTTCGACTTCTAAGCCAAAGTTTCACGAGGATTCTTTCTCTTCGTTTTTTTGGATGAAGGAATATTTTGATCTCGAGATTCCATTTCAATATCATAGTTCATTAATCAGCATTATGCTGGTATTGTTTCTTTAGGTTCGCTCTTTTTTTAATAGGCAAGTCCTGCAAATACAAGTCTTTTGTAGGACATGCTCTTTGTAACAAAGGTTTTTTCTTTCTTTCTTTCTTTTTTAGGAATGTATTGAAGCCTTTTGGTAAATGAAGTTCCATTAGACATAAATGCAAATGCAGCAGAATCACTATTCCAACTAGATTTTGAGCAAGAAACATTCTTGTTTGCTCTTAGAAAGTGAGACCTTTTTTTAATGAATGAGAATGATATAGATTTTTTGCAAAGTATGAATTTTTTTTTAAAAAAAGTTATTTAATACCCATATTCAAGAAATATAAAAAGAATTTAAATACGATGAATTACGATTATTTCACCCATTGCGATTAGTCTGTTTATCTTATCTTGACCAACCCATTTCTCATGTAATCCAAACAAAATTAAGAATCAATATATAAAGAAGAAATAAAAAAACATTTAATTGAAGTAAGATTGGTTGTTCTTCTTGACTAGGAAGCAGATTTTGGTAGGGAAATTTGGAATCATTTCCTCCAATGTCAATTACCAAGTAATAGAAAAAAATATAAAGAGACGTTTACGTTAAAGACAAATATTTTATGAATGGAAAATGATAGGAATGGATTGAATTAAGAAAAAATTGGTTGTTCCGTGCATGACTTAACAAAACAAGTTGTTAAAGGTCTAATCAAAGATTAAAACAAAACAAAGGTTTAGTTGACTATATATATATATATATAACCTTATATGAGTCTTGAGATTAATGGAAAAAACTATCTTATGTTTCACACGATAACAGATTCCAAATAGTGATTCTTAGCTAATAAATTATCGAGACTTGTTATTGCCAAAATATTCATTACAATTAAGAAACATAAACAAAATAACCTTCTAAGTATTTTAGAGCCACAACATATGATACTATCCTGATACCGTAAGAGTGGGGAGTTAATGAAATATTAATTAAAAAAACAATTGAATTAATATTAAATTAAGTATTCGGATTTGTAGACCATAATTGTCAAAGACAAAGTCAATAGTTTTAGTTTGTTTTTTCTTTTGTTAATGAGAATTCAATATCTGGAAAACAAGAGGAAGAAAATAAGAAAACAAATTCTCATATTCAATCCTTTATACTCTTATAAATTATTTTTTATTTTATATCCGTAATTTAATTTTCAATCGTTATTAATATTTATTTATAAATTATGATACATATAAAAAAAAAATTAAAAATTAAAAATAAAACATATATAAAGATAAAAAATTCAAAGTGTTATATATTATATAAAAACAAACCTAATCTGCCGCACGTGGGAAGGTGTAGCTAGAGTAGGGCAGGAACCCACATCGGTTGGTCAAATTTCGTGATAAAAAAAAATTAAATTAAACTTAAAAAGGAGAGTTTAATTTAATTTAATTAATTAAGGAGGTAATAATGGATTCACGTGTGGCTAACGTAAGCAAAAACAAAGCAGAGCGTCGCATGTGTTGCGGCGTTTTGATGTGTGGGCTGTTTTGTTTTACCATTAACAACTTCATCTTCAATATTAATTCGTGATTCTACAATAATTTATTTTTTATTATTATTATTATTTTAACATATAGGGGCTAGAAAGCTAAAATTTTGTACAAACTCTATTTCAATCTATCCCATAACATGTAGCTGTAAAAATTGCTTCACCTCAATAAGAGAAAACTCAATTTCTATCAATTCAAAATAAAATTTATTTTCTTAATTGGCGAATTCGAAGGTTCAAAATATATTCATATCATAACATATAAACAATAAGAACAAGCATTCTTATTGAGTTTAGAACTCATAAGGAAGAAAATAGATTTATGGATGAAATCAAATATGCAGTATTTATAGACAAAAGTATTCGATTATTGAGAAAAAATCAATACACTTTTAATATCGAATCATGATCAACTAAGACAGAAATAAAATATTGAGTCGAACTCTTCTTTAGTGTCAAGGTAATAGCTATGAATAGTCATCGACTCTCATAAAAGGATAAAAGAATGAGACTTATTATGGGATATACAATGCATTACAGACGTATGATCATTACGCTTCAAGATTTACCTTCCAATCTCTATTCAAAAATAACTTAATATCATTTATAATTACTTGGTGAGAACTAAAATTAATATTTTTATTAATCACAATAAAAAAAAATGCTTACATCTACTTTCACGATGATCGAAAGCATTTTGATGGGAATTGTAACCCATAATATTGCTACTTCTTATTATACATAATAATCTTATAAATTCAATGGCTAAACCAATGGGTTTAACTTTAATTCAATATATATATATATTTTTTTTTTGTGTAGTAAATAGAGTATAATCTGAATTCTCAATCTTTTTGTTTGTTTTATTTTTTTATCTTATATTTTTTTATATGGTACGTTAATTATAAAAAAAATATTGACTGTTAAAATATTTTAAAAAATAAGTGATATAATACATAAAAAAAAAATATATAAAATAAATAATGAGGTAATAGAATAGAAAATTTGACTCAATAGAGTATGAGTAATGTGATTAAGAGGTAGACTAATTAATTAATAAAGATTAAGACCCTTCTTCTTGTGACAAACCTTTTATTGGATCTTGTGAATTGCTGAAACCGTTTCATCAACGTTTCCTTTTTGTCTTCTTTATTCAATATAATATAACTATAATTATTTTTTTAAGTTCCATACATTTATAGGAAACTATATAAAATTCAAATGCATTAAATTATCTTACTGAATAATTTCTTCTATTTTCCTTCTCCTCTTATTCAAACTTGAATTATTAGGCCTTGTTTGATTAATGAGAATAATAAAATAAAAATAAAATATTTGTTTTAAAATTTAGGTTATTTGGTTAATCAAAATAATATGAATTGGAATAAAATTTTTTTAATAAAATTAAAAAATTTCAAAATTTTTATTATTTAGATAGTCATGAAAATCACGAAAAATAAAAAAGATGAAAATAAAATTTAGACGCAGAAATTTTATCATAACTCCTCTCTTTTCTCTTCATTTATCATCACTCCTTTCTCTCTCAATTTGGATTTTTCCATTTTGAATTCTCTGTTTTTTATTTGATTTTTGGATATTATTTACCCAATAATTGTCTTTCTTTTTTCAATTTTTGTTATTTTCTTAATTTTCTTCTGGCTAATATGCTGTTTTTCTAATATAATTTGGCAGGGTTAGGAAGACCTCGTTGATGGATCAGTATTGTTGTTGAAAAACTGGATCTTGATTTTTTTTTTTTTTGGGTTATTTAGTTCCATAATTTGGGTTTTATTTTTAATAATTGATACTTGAATTTAGGTATGTGAATCGAAAATTTAGTAATCAATATAAGGCAACTATAGGTGCTGATTTTTAACAAAAGAAGTTTAGTTTGAGGATAGGCTGTTCTCATTGCAGATTATTTAATTATATAGTATTTGATCTGTTTTTTGTAGTATATGTTCTAATTAATTTTATAGTATTTATTAATTTTCTCTTCTTCATTTAATTAATTTGGAAGATGCATTGTGTTTTCTATGAAATTTTATCTTGCTTGCTGATTTATGTTGCTTAAGTGCAATGGAATAGGCATTTTTTTAAAAAAATTTATAAATTTATTACCTTAAACTTGTTCTAGATTTTACATGTCAAACACAATTTTTTTTTTCATTTTATAATTTTATTCTCATTCTCATATTTTACTTACCAAACATAACATACAATATTTACAATTCAATTTCTATTCTCATCATCTCATTCTAATTGAGTTATTTTTATTTTCATTCCTACATATTTGATAACCAAACATATCCTTAAGAATATCAATATTAAGTATTATTTTAATACTTGAGCAATAAATTCAAATCTGAATCCTTTTTCTCATATTAAATAAAAAAAAAAAGTATTGTAAGAGAATTTATATCAAAATTGAAAATTATTTAAAAATGTATAAAATATTTTTTATTTAATTTGAAAGATTGAAACTTAATTAATAAAGCAAAAAAAATAAATTGATTCATTAATTACCTATATAAATTTTTAGTATTATTATTTTTTTTTAAGTTTATCAATAAGATATTATCACAAGTTAATTTCAACACAATATTAAGTACATATTCTTAATTATCTATTTTTTAATAATTCAAATTAATTGCTTCAAACAAGATAAGTACATGATGAATATTAATGTGGGAAATTAGAAAAATTGGAAAGAACATTGACAATTGATAATGGGTGACAAGAAGATATATATTAAATTGGTAAATTTTTCTTATATGACCTCATTGCATGCATTGCCATAAATGGAGCATGTAAATTGTAAAAATAGTCAAGAGAAAAACAAATAGTCAAAGCACACATGAAGAGAAAGGAGACAACCCTTTCCCAAAGCAATTGTATTTATTTATTCATTAACCAACTTAGTTTTCAGTTCCAACTTTCCACTGTGTCAGGCATGGCTTCTACCTAGGAGATTTTTTATTTTTATTTTTATTTTATTTTTTTAATTTGGAGCATTATTGGTGTTACACAGGAGGGCAGAAAATATTCTTTTCAAATTCTCTCTCTTTGTTGTATTGAGGCGGACAATAATTTCTTATATGTCTCATTTTAATTACTTAAATAAAATTTTTTAAAAATTATATTTTGATAATATTTGATATAATAAATTCATTATTATATTTTTTATGTTAAATAAAAATTATTTGGATATCTAAAAATGCAATGGATGAAATATTTTATATTTTCTTTATATTTTATATTATTTATTTATTAAAATATTTTAAAAATTAATAATTTTAATAAATAATATAATACATAAGAAAATAAAATAAAAGATGAATACATCAAAAAATAAAAAATTCATATTGAAAAGTATTTCATTTTAAATTTTCTCTCTCATTTTATATTTTATTTTTTATTTTTATGTATCATATTATATATTTTTAAAATATTTAAATAATTAATATTTTTTTATAAATAATATAATATAAAAAAATATGAAATGAAAAATAAAACAAGAAAATAAAATTTTAACTGAGAGGTAACTCCCTGGGGGTAAGAAGAGGGAACTTTAGAATTAAGCCAGGGAAAGATCCAAGTCACGCCAACACAGCCCCACGCTACATGGGACAATTACGTCACTAACATTTAATGAATCTGATTTTTATTTTTTTTTATAAATAAAATAATTACATGATTTTTGTTATTAACACTCAACCTTTTGATTTCTACACTCCCATGATAATATAACATTGCAAAATTTTAGACTAATATTAATGGCAACTCCAATATGAATTGATTATTGAATTAAAATATAAATTATTTTTAAATTATATATGTGAGTATATTAATATTATTTATTAGTAATTTAATTTGTATTTTATATGTGATTATTAATAATTACATATATTTTTATCATTAATAATTTTATTTTATTTAATAATTTTTATTAATTATTTTAGATTTTATACTCTATTTTATTTATATTTTTACAAATATAAATTTTTATTATTTTAAGTCACATCATATTTATAATGAAAATTATATATTACGGAAGGTTAAAAATATTAAAAAATTAAAAATATATTTAATAATTTATTGAATATATTTATTAAATTATTATTCATAAAATTGACCACATATCATAATAATATTTGAATTTTTTTATTAAAACTAAATACTAATTTAAATTTGCTTTGCAGCAATTTGTATTTGAATATTTGTACAAATTTATAAAATTATAAGAAATAGAAAATATATTATAAAAAATAATTAAAGAAAAATACATATAAAATGTTTTAAAAATTAAAAGAAAAAAACTAAACTTTAACCTTGTCATTATCAAATTGGTGAAAAAGTTCTTTTAAATGCCATAAATAAAAGTGATCATAATTCACTTACTTATAAATAAATAATTTAGGTTATAAATTTTATTAAATTATAATAATTATAAAATTTAATATTTTAAATTTTTGATAGGTTACAAACCATAATTATATAAGCTTCTAATGATTCAAAATATGGTAATGGTGATAATGATTTATTCATAGTTTAAGTTAAATTATCACATTATTTTTTTTTATTTTATTTAAAATTTAAATTATCATAATAATTTATTTAAATTACCATAATAGTTTAATATAAAAAAACTTAAAAATTATCAAATAATCTCAAATATTATGCATAATGATTAATATTTTAAATATCATCATAATGATTTATTTGAATTATCAATGTATTAAATACATAATTAGGTGAAAAGACTAATATATTATCCTTGTTTTTATTATATAAATTATTGAGTTTATTAATGTGTTCATATTACTTAAAATAATATAATAAATTATATTTATCTAGATAGCAATTATCATTTTTTACATGATATTTGATATTTGATATTAAAATATTTATTATTATCTTCTTACTTTATTTTGTAGAATAAAATTCCCATATCACATTGAATTTTTTTAAAAGTACTATTATTACATGTCAATTTTTTTTTTTTATATTATAAGAATAAAATAATCATATAAAATAAATTTAAATATTTTTTGAGGTGGTCAAGTCATGTACAAAAAACATTAAATTTTAAATTGACATAAATAAATATATGGAGTAAATACTTAATAAAAATAATAAAATATATATATAATATAATATAATAATATTACATGTAATACTTTAACTCATTTAACATTTATCATATTGTATCTAATTAGTTTCCATTTGACACTTATATGACATTTATTCGATACTTATATTCATTTAATATATTGCCACAAATAGTAGATTATTATGAAGAATTTTGTATTATATATATATAGATTATAAATTATCAAAGAATAAGTAATTAAATGAAATTATTTTATTATAATTTAATTATAAACGTGTTCATTAATTTAATATGATTTTTTATTAAAATTTAATTTTTTTTTTATTTTTATTCTTAGTTTCTGATTATCATTCATTCATGAAATTATGAGAAACTTCCAACTTATTTGTATGTAATCTTGATATTTTTTTTCATTCCCTTTAATTCCTAAATGGTCCATATTAATAAGAGGAGAGATATTATTTTTATTTTTATAAAAATAGAAGGTATATAAATTATATCAGTGGTGAATTAACGTTGTGGTATTTTTTTTTTAAATAAAATATTATTTAATTTGTAAGATTTGACGAAATAAATAAAGTTATTATTCTATTTGAAAGATTAATTTTTTAATTTCTAATAAAGTATTACTTAATTTTTTTTTAAATTTTTCTCATTTTTTATTTTTATTTTTATTTTTTCATTTTTCTTCGCATTGAGAAACTTTAAAATTTAGAAGTTAAGAAAGAAAAAAAAAAAAGTGATGGAAATTGTGGTTAATAAGGAATTATAAAGTTTGGAGTCACTATCAAAAACCGGGTGTTATTTAGTTTTTTACGTGAAAAAAGTCTCTGATAAAAAAAACCGACAGAGATTCTGGCAACCTGCCACAACTCAGTCCCCGTGCGGTGGACCCCTACGACCGACATCCATTGTTCATATCTAACGTTACTCATTCTTACACGTACACGTCACATCTTACTTTTTTGATTGCGACCTCTCTTTGTCCTTTCATATTCACTTGGGTTTACTTTTGACTGTCGGCTGGGCTTTTTCGCCCCAACATTACCTTTTCATTTTAAGGCCCATAAGTCCCTTTTTTATGAATTTCAATTTTACATTTTGTTTGGAAAAAAAAAAAAAAAACAATAATAGTAAGGAAAATTTAAATTAAATAAATAGGTCAAAAATATTTAATTAATGTCACTCTTACTCTATGTTTAGTTTAATTTTATTAAAAAATTTATTTTATTTATAAATAAATTTTAAATAGAATTTATTCATTTTTTATAATAAATAAATATAGAACACATTTGAAATGAAATGAATATTATTTTTGGTATAATTTTAGAATTTATTTTAATATTTCGCTCGGTTAAAAATATCTCCATAAATGTAATATTTATTTATTTTATTTTTAAAAATTTCATATTACATTAATAAAAATATAATTATTTAAAATTTAATTTAATATTTATCAATAATATTTTTTTTATATATATTATTTTTTTCAAAAATAAAATATAATATTCGCTATAAATAATTAAATTTATTAAGATTTTTTTACTTATGAAAGAATTTGAAGAAAAAATAATTATAAAATATAAAGTAAAAAAATATAATAAAAACTAAAAAAATATAAAGTATAAATCAAAATATATAAAAAATAAATAAAATAATAAATAAATAAATAACATACAGGGGATTAAGATAAAAAAGTTTGCAAAATTATTTAAAAAAAATATGAAGTCAATGTATCAGTTACCTATTGATTGCTGTTAGCTTGCAAATACTGTGGAGCTTGTCGTTGGCAATTTCTTATGTTTATGCCCTTTTGGGGTGAAGAAGCCTCAGAAAACGCATAATTACCCATCTTTTTTCTTTACCATAGAATTGATATTGATTAAGTTACTTAATCTTCACTTGCATGGATTTTGTGAATTTCATCTCAAGTTTTGATTCTGATTGATAATTTTCATTTCTGGGATAAATCAGCATAATATGGTTTGTTACCTGTACTCTGTAGTTTCACTTGGGCCAGAAGGAATACAGGAAATAACCCAAGTTGGTATGTAGAGTTTGACAGTATTCACTCTTTAGGTTCACCTGAGTCTTATAATTTTCTCCAATTATCGGACGATTGAACCTGGTCATTTGATTAATTTATATATTGAATAAATTTTTCAACAAAATACCAATTTTTAGTGAGGAACTCAGATATATATTGCAGATAATTTGAAAGCATTTTCTTAATGAAGTTCTCAATGGTAAGCATTTCTTTTTAATGAGAACTGAACTGACTTGATGTCGATTTTACAAGTGGATTTATGTCATCTGCTAGTACAATCTTAGGTTTGATTGTTGCAGCAATTAGTTTTGGATTTATTTTCATCTATAATCTTTTGAAATGTAGATTTTTCTCTTATGCAGATTACATCCACCCTTACAATTGCAGCTGCCAGTGCATCTGCTGGGATCACTGTCCTGGTTGGCAATGATATTAATGAGTATTCTGAGGACCACTGTTATAGTTTTGAGACTGCTACAGCCATGGCCCTTATCAGCTGGTTTGCCATGACACCATCCTTTCTCATGAATTTTTGGTCTTTGGCTTCCCAGTAAGAATTGGACAGAGAATTTAGTTACCAAGGATATACCAGTCCGATCCGGTTTTAAAAACATTGAAATATATTTTATCTTATACTCCATTTTTTTTTTTATCTGTCGTATTTTATTAAACACACAAATTAAAAAAGAGTTTAATTAGGAACTAAAATTACTTTACTGCCCCTTGATATATAAATAAGCGTGTATACTTTAATTACAAGATTAATTTCATTAGTACTCGCTTTATTCAAAAAAGAAAAACAATTTACAAGATTAACTTCATTAAATGCTTGGTTGCAGAGAAGGGTAAAATTAATATAAAATGGACTAAAGTCATATTAATATCAGAGAGAAAGAAGAATTTTTTTAAAATGACAGATAAAAAAAAATGAAATATATAATAATTTATTAATTCTATCTCGAATTTGATCCCATTTGAGTTTTAATTTGACATTAATAAATAAGTAAATTAATTTTTTTAATAATAATTAAACTTAATCGAGTCAAGATTGAGCATTTGATTATTAGTTCTAGTCAAGCTTGAGTTTTAAAATGAAAGCTCTATCTAATTGAGTTTGAATTTTTCTAATCAAGTCGAACTTGAGTCCATTATTATTCAACTCGGTTTGAATTACACCCCTAGTTGAAAAGTATTAAATTTGAATTCCAATTTAAAATAAAAAACTTTTACCATTTTCTCTAACAAGTTCAAGATATTTCGAATTTCTTACATATTCAAGTGGTGGGGTCAACATTTTCCACCTGTAGAATAACTTGCACATTCTTGGCATTTTTTGCATCCTCACTCACTGGGTTCTAGTTTATGTTTTTCATAGAGTTGTAGAGGGAGCAGCAATGCTACCATCTCTGTCCCTGCATCGCCAAACTAACCAGTCAACAAAGTATTTGTGCAGACTATAACAAACCAAAACAGATGCTGATTTCTCAACAAGCACTAGCACCATGAAAAAACAATAGCTCCCTTTTTACTCAACCATCTGTTCTTTTAACAAGAAATAAACCTTGAGCCAAGAGCAGTGAAACTGCTATTTGTCAGAAAAATACACAATACCCCAGTAACATGTTCAATAACAAAGATCCTATAAAGAAAGATATTGCAAAATGAACAGCTTTGCGAAATATCCTATTCTTCCAAATTGTAAACATACATTATTGAGCATGAAGCAGCTAAAGTAATAAATTTCCCTCTCCCCAGTATAAAAGCCTAAAAAAGGGGCGAGGCAAGAAACAAGAATACATTCTGGCTAATAATACTACAACAGCATCAGTTTCTGAACACTTTATGACTTAAAAAACTAACTTCTTGCATGCAATGTACATAAATGCAAGGAAAAAAACCAAGATATCTCGTTCAAAACGACCTTTCCCTTGGTTGAATAGTTGAACTCAACAGAAAATGCAATTTCCCTCGTGAAAATTTTCTCAGGCTGTGTTTTCCTCGAGAAATAAGCTATTCTGGTAAAGAATTATACATGAAGATGAACATAGAATCCTGTCCAACCCACTTGCCTATCATGAGCGACATTTTAACTTTGCATCCTCCAGCTCCTTTTTTAATGCTTCCATCCGTTCAATCAAGGCCATGTTTTCCTGTTGATGATGCAATTTATAAGAAAAAAATAACAGAAATTCAGACTGAAGATTTCTACTCTGTATTGACAAATTAGGTTTCTCAGTCTTCCTCAGTCAGCAAAAGTAAAAAAAACAGAATAGAAGAGTGATTAAGGTGTTCTTATCACACATCAGATCCTAGTTACTAGCATCTTGCATGTAAATCAGATTTCATAAGTAGATAAGAAAATTTGGCATTTGGTTGGCTTGATGAGCAATCTACATTAAGTAATCGTGATCAGGTAATTTTATTTGGAGTTTATTGCAAAAAGAGAAACATTCCAGAAAAACGAATTGGGATTTCAACCTGAGAATATTACCAAGTGGAAGAGAACAAAAGTATATGAGAAATTAAGCATCAAGATGTTCAAATTCTAAGACTTACCTTTTGTAGCATTACCAGTTGCTGATTAGTACTAGCAGCATCCTCCACCTTCTGCTTAATCTTGTCACAAGAAACAAGATAAATGCACATTCAGTCTTCAAATACAACAGGCTCATGTTTCAACACTAAGACTCTTGCAACTGGAATCAAGGAAAAAATAAATAATGCTCCACATAACCTAGGCTCTAAGGTTTATAATTAGTTAATTACTCAAAACAAACACCAGCATATAAGATGCAGAATACAAATGAATGAATGTTGACCATCTCAGCTGCTGAAAACCTTGCAGTTATAATCCACATAATAGTTATCAAACTAAGCAATGCAACAGCCCATTTGCGAGTAGACATTTTGGTAATATTCTAAGGTGCTCAAATTCAGGAATAATTACTCAAGAATCAAAATTTTTTCAGCAAAATATCTTAAGATATACCCTGACAGTTCAGAAATACAGGAGGAAGGATTTTGAAAATTTTGGTCAAACCAAATCAACGTGTTGGAACAATGCATTGCCTACAATGCCTGCTAGCACGTTCACTCAAACCTTCATGAACAGCTTTAGCACAAAAGATCCTCCTAAAGGTGGTAAAGTACTATGTGTAGGCAAATTATTTGCAAAATGTGCCTAAAATATTTCCATGTAAAGTCTACCAAATTTCTCAGAAGTTATCAAGCATATAAAATTTTGAAGTTCTGAGCACATGTTAGCCCCTCCATAATTCACACTTGAAGTTCTGTCCACGTCTCAGCCTCCCTGTACAATCTCATCAACTTTGATTTAAACTTGAAAATCCCAGATGCCATCAAATAACCCAATCAAGTGCATTTGAAATGCAGGAGACTCCTTACTTTGCAGTGTCAAGGTAGAGTCCACTATTGTATGCATCCTTCCCCTGATTTTTGCAGAGAATTAGATTCCACAACTTGAAAATGTTACTTTCCAATCACAAGGAGCAACTATACTGTTGTACCAAGACTCCGCCTAAAAGGTAATACCCTCCTTTATGATGACACCTCTACAAAATAATCTCCATGAATTTCTCCCACTAAAAAATGTAGACCATTCGGTCTGAGGTATCCTCACGGACTCATTTCAGAACTCAAGGAATAGTCCAACTGAGTCCAACTTTCAAATAATAAGCAAATTCTACATAATCTAAAGGCAATATCAATTCTTACTAGCAAATGCATGTAAACAAAAATAAATAAATAAATAAGACATTTGCAGGGCTAGTTGAGAAAGAAGCATTTTTGTTTTTTTTTTCCCTTTGCCCAAACATACATGGGAGCAACATGCTGAGTCTCTGTGGAATTTGACTCATCAACTTAATTTGAACAGGACCATATAAATGACAGTACAGATCTGTCACAGGCATCAAACAAGCATACCAAACTGGACACAAGTGCAATATTTTATGGTGAAATTCTACTAAAAATAATGAAAAGATTAGGTAAAGCAACAACTCAACAAAATAAATTCCCAATTATCACATAGCTAAGCTATTCAGACAGTAAAAACAGCTGAGTGAAAGTATGAACACCTCTATCAGTTCCTTATCGCACTTGGCAGCCCTCTCTGCTTCCTCATCATATTTCATTCTCCATTCAGCAGATTCATCCATTGCTTCCCTGTTGGCAAGATCGAATTGTCTTCTACAAAATTCCAATACAGAAACATCATATGGTCAAAAGTTGGGGAAAAGAAAGAAAAATAGCACTGTTTTCATAAAAATGAATGACTTACAGCAATTAATGTCGTAAAAAAAATTTAATCTAGAATACAGACATATAAACCAAAGGCATTTGATTCTCATGGGAAAAAATGGTTAGAGATTTACACTGTTTCCCAGCAGAAACTTTGAATTTTAGCAGAATAGATCTAATTGGAACAAATCAGGCTCTCACTAAAGATTATTAAGGAAAAGAAGGAGACACTGTGAATAAATAAACATACTGAATCAACGTTGCAAATTAAGCTCATAATAGATCCAGAATTTAGAAAAAAATCTAGATGCTTCTCTTTTCAACTGGATCAAAATGCCATTAAGTTAATTTATCCAAGAAACCATCTCATTTGTTATAAACGCAATATAGACTACCAGTGACACAGATAATAACCAACAACCTCAGCATAAATTTATAACGCTATTTCAATGAATCTCTGATTAAAAAGGACAGCATTTCTAGCCTTGTGCAGCATGCTTAAGATAATATCTATTTCACTACCAGTCATCATATTAACCTATCCCAGTCATCATATTAACCTATCCCAGTCAACATATTAACCTACACCATTACAAGAACAGTATACAATGGGGAAATTCACATAAATCTTATAAAATTATTAATCTTTCATCAGGTGAGTTTCACATTTAATGAAATGGGAGAAAACCCATCAATACAATTACCTAAATTAGACCCAACAACTAAAAAAAAACGAAACTTTCTAGTAATCAGTGGCAAAATTTGATAAAAGCAGTTATATAAGGAATATAATAGAAGGAAAAATCAATAGAGAATTAGAGCTAATTAAAAAGACATAAAATTTTTAGAATAAGAAAGAGAAAGCATAAAAGAGAAAACCTTATCAACTCAGAATCATCAGAGGAAATTGCATAATCAATAGACCAAAGCCTCAAATAAACTGCAATTCCAAGAAACATTGCAATCACCAAACCCACCAATATTTTCTTCCTCCCCCCGCCCATTCTCCTCATAAATTTACTAAAGATGAGATCTTGATTTCTGGGTTTGGCTTCTTTTTCGATTTAGAGGTTCTATCTTTTTTTTTCTTGCAGGGTGAGAGCAAAGATTGTTAGATTGTCAGTTAAGGGCTGTTACTAGGAGAATTGGATTGGGTGCGCTTGCGTTAAGTTGCAAGATTTGCAGCTTCAAATAAAATCAGTGCCTAAATTTTTTTATCATCGACTAGATCTATGTTTATCAGTTCTTGTACTAACAATTGCAGCGATAATCACTTGATCTTTACCGCCACAGCTACAAAATACTAATGCTTTGTATGGTAGTTGTGCACATGAAATGAAGAAAAATTAAATAATGAAAGTAAACAGAAAAGGGCAAAAAAAAGAATTTCAATTTTTTTTATATTGTTTGGATTTTCTATATATATAAGAAAATGAAGAAAAAATTATAATATATTTATATTTTTAACCTTATTTTAAGTAATAATATATAAAAAAAAATAAGAATATTTTAGAAACTTATTTTTTTCACCCTTTTAAACAAATAATTTCCTTCCAAAATGAAGAAATTTTTTTTTAGATTCTAAATTCTAATTGAAAAAATTAAATTTCCTTTTATTTCTCTTTTTTTTTCTCCTGTTAATTAATTAAATGAGAGAAATAATTTTAATTTTAATTTTAATTTTTTTTCTTTCTATTTTTCTCAAAATAAATAAAGGGTAAAAGGTTTATTTTTGAAAATAATTTATTTATTTATTTTATTTTTGTGACGAGGCATTATCATTTAAAAAAAATTTATAATTCATATCCAAGGAATATATATATATATATATATATATATATATATATATATATATAGTGTTAGAAAATGAGAATCCATCCTAAAATTATTATTTAAAAAATATATATTTATTATTAGATTATATTTAAATGTAATAAATTTTTAATTAAATTTTTTAATATTATTAAATAAAAAACTCATTTATATCGATTAAAAAATAAATATTTATATCAAATTAAAATTATTTTACTGGTCTGAGAGGAAATAAATTAAAATCAATCACTTCCATATTTTTTTTTTAAATGATCAATCATTTCCATATAAAAAATTTGAAATATTTTCTTAAGTCTAATTTGACACAGCTTATGAAAATAATTTTTTATATAACAAAAAATTATTTTACTAAAAGTGATATTTTCAAAAGTAATTAACTATATATTTGTGTTTGATAAAATATAATTTAAAAACTGCTTATAAATTAATAAGTGTATTTTTATTTATTAATTTTTTAAAATTAGCTACGCGTTTAATCTAAAATTCAGCTATCTTGAAAAGTTTCAATTTTTAACTTATCCAAATAATTGAATTTTAGCTATTCATATAATTATTTTTATTAATTTTAATATTTATCAAATATTATAAATTGAGTAAAAATCAATTTCTCACTCAAAAAATTATTTTTTCCTTTATATAAATTGTGCAAAAGCAATTATAAACTTATGCGTTGAGTTGGGTTATACATTTTCGTGGACCAGCCTTTATTGGATTTTTTTCAAAAATATAGAAAAAAATAAAAAATAAATTATTTTTACTATTAAATTTTTTTTAAAATATTATATATCTAAAAATATTTTTTAAAAAAATACGATATATATTAAAGATATATCAAACATATACCAAATATATATTAAAAAATAATAATAAAAAAAAAAAGACAAAAACAGTATATTTATATAATATTTTCTTTTATAATTCTGAAGACTATGGGATATTTGAATCCTCAACTGGCAATTCCCGATTTGAGTATATACCTTAATTAAATCACATTTTAATTGTGATTTGAAAGTCACATTAGACAGCAAACCCATAATTTCACATAATGAATTTTAGCATGAAAGAATGAAAAATAACGGGGTTGAGGGGGCTGCTGTGTATGTGGCCAATTTTTGTTATTTAAAAAAATTTAAAAAAATTATATTTTGATAGTGTTTGATGTAATGAATCTATTAATGTATTTTTCATTCTAAATAAAAATCATTTGGATGGCTAAAAATGCATTAGAAATTTTATATATTATATTTAACGGTCTAGATTTAACGTATTTCTAATGTATTTTTAGCCATCTAAATGATTTTTGTTTAAAATGAAAAATACATCAATAGATTCATTACATCAAACACTATCAAAATATAATTTTTTTAAATTTTTTTAAACTTTTTTAAGTAGCAAAAATTATCCACATGAGGGGCTGCTGTGTAAAAAAACACAGCAGCCCCCCTCAACCATAACGTGAGGTAATGTAGAATCAAGAATTTTAATAATTTTCTTTACTACGCAACCTTACTATATAATAATAATATTCTCCTGTCTGAAAAAAATAAATTTAAAAATAAATTATTAATTTAATTAAAATAATAATTTTTATTTTATATTTTTCATAAATATCTCTTCACTTATATTAATAAATAATTATTATTTAATTTTTGAAAATTAATAAAATTTTATTATTGGCTAATATATCAGTAATTTAATCCTTTTCTTTTTTTATAAGAAATATAAAAATATATTAAATAAAAATATGGTGTATTAATGATAAAATATATTAGTAAATTAATAAATTAATTATTTTTAAAAGTAATTTATAATTTAAGACGGATTAAAAGATTTGATTTGATTTATTTATTTTTTAATTGAAGGAGTATTAATTAATTGGCAATTACGTGTGAAAAGTGGAAAACAAACCCAGAAATCAAACAGCTACTGCCGCTTGTTTGTTCATTATTAATTATTATTACAACAATTTTTATATCCAATGTAAGTGTTACTATTAAATTAAATTAAACATATAATATATTAATTATATTTAGTGTTTTGTTAGGTTAATTTTCTTATTTAGTACAATACATTATTTTAATTTATTTATTTAATGTTATGATATGATATTGATAGTTAAATTAGGTATATAAAGCAGTTCACTTTCCTTTTATGTTTTTCTTTTAGAATTATAAAAAATTTAAATTTATTATAAATTAAAAAAAAAGAAAATAAACTTACTTCTTATTTCATGTATTTTCTTAGATAATCTACATTTAATTGAATCCATGAAATTTAATTAATTTAATTTTAATATATGAAAAATTAGTTTATTTCAAAATAATAAAAAAATAAAAAATTATTTTGAAGAATTTTGCTCCATTTTCCATACCAAACATATGGGTATTAATGAATTTGTTATATATTATTCACTTGTTGTATTAAAAATTACAAATATTAATCATTGAAATGATTTTAATTTATTAAATATAAATTAACACTTATTTTTTTTATTTATAATATTTAAATTTAAAATTTTATTTAAAAAATTTCAAATTTTTAACCTTTTAAATTAATCGCGTTGATAAAATAAATATTAATTATTTAAAGGATATATATAATTTTAATGTCACCATCATCTCTTTGGATCACTAGCTAGCTCATACATAATAATTAACTCTAATTATATGTAGCATGGTTGGTTGGGTCAATCACAACATTATTAAATATTAATTGTCACTAATGCATGTAGCAAGATATAATAAGGAAATTTTGAAAATTAAAAAAAAAAATTAAGAATGATATATAGATAAATATAATTAATACTCATTCAAGAATCAAATCAACAATGAATTTTACTTCAAGAATTGTTCTAGTTATAGCTACTATGTATGTAGCTTTCTTGCCAACTACACACCTACCAAGAAGTCTCATTCACTTCCTCTACAGTTTGTTCCCTCCAATTCTTTAATTACACCACCAAAAAAAAAAGGAATTAATTAATTAAATATGAAAATCTAAAAACCAAAAAGAGAATTAATTGTTTGGATGAGAAAATGATCATTAGTGAGATTGATATGATTTTCTAATATAAACTTGAACATCTAAGAAATTACAAGGCAAAAGACAAAAGTCATAATCATCCTCTGATTATACATTTTCAAAACACCCAATAACCATAGAGGATTAATTAATTAATTAATTAACCCCCAAAAACAAAAACAAAAAATAAATATTACATAATTATATAAACAAAAGAAAATTAATGTAAATTCTATGTATAGTCTAACACTTCTCCTTGATCTCATCTCTATTAATAATTCTAAACTCTTTGATTAATAATTTGCTGATAATTAATCTTCAAACCCAACTTTCTTCCAAATTGCATTTCTCACCTGCCTTAAGTCTCTTCCTTTCAGTGTCCTCCCTATTCCTTCATGAACAGAAAAGGAATCTCCTCTTCTTCTTGCTAAATATTCATGAGGTGGAACCCTACCATCTTTATCATCATCACTTTCTTGATCTTGATCTTGATAATCTTGCTTATAGTTTTGATGATCTTCCCTATAAATCTTGG
Organism: Aleurites moluccanus; assembly: GCA_948193065.1. Lineage (NCBI taxonomy): Eukaryota > Viridiplantae > Streptophyta > Magnoliopsida > Malpighiales > Euphorbiaceae > Aleurites > Aleurites moluccanus. The sequence goes on along the minus strand of CANXYC010925152.1, from coordinate 19,071 downwards.
ACCAATCTGGTATGTTGACCGCCAGTGAAATGATCGGCGGGCGGCTGATAATATTTCTAGCACCACCACCACAATCACCTTTCTTGGTTGGACGTGAAGTGGGTACCATTTTCTTGGTTTCAAACTGTGAATTATTAATCTTCCAAACATCAGACTCATCAAATTCAACAAGATTGTGATGATCATCATCATCATTAGAAGATGGATTGAAATCACTTTTTGGGTTTACAAAAATGTAGTTTAATGATCTTTTTGCATGGAAAAGTTTCTTTGATGCCATTGTTGATCAGAAGATCAAGAAAGAGAGCTCTTTGAAATGGAGGTTGGAGAGAGAGAAATAGATAAGTAATGTGTTTGTCAATATTATACAGGGGTTGAGCTCCAATTGTTGAATTGCATATACATTTTTATAGTGGTGTAATGGATAAGTTCTCTTCCTCTGCAGAAGATAACAAGTTTTGATAAAATTATTTTTTTTAATATTATTCAAGAAATGATAAAATGCAAGCAACCTCATATGTCTTAGCATGTGCTATGTCTTCTTATCCTTTGTTCTTCTTACACATTTAGTATATAAACAATAGACAAAAACTATAAAATTAATTAGAATAATACCTAATTGATGGTTTTAACTTTTTTTTTTCTTTTTTTATTTGCTTATCATCTATACATGTTCAAATCCCATGAATTAATATAATTGATCAAAATTAAATCCCTATAATTACAAGAGAATGACACGTAGTATAATTATATATATGTCATGACATTGACACGTAGGATAATTATATACATATCATGACATGATTGTTAAAATCGGAACGCATCAGTGATCGAACCGAAAAAAATAAAAATTGAATCAAGAATCAGTTTGGTTAGTCTCAATTTATCCATCTCTTAACATATTAGTTAAAAAATAAATAAATCGATCTAATTGAATCGATTTTTTCAATTTAAGCAGGTAAATCTTTTTATCAAAACAATGTCATTTTTATTAAGTAAAAATAATGTCATTTTAAATTAAAAAAAATTAAGAGAATTTCAGTAGTTTTATTTTAATTTTATCCCATATCAAAACCTACCTGAATCCGAAATGATGATTTTATTGCATATTACCCTATTACATAATTAAATGTTTGAACAAGTAAATATCCATAATTTATTATATATATAACTTTTTATTTAATATAATTGAATTGATATCATAAAAAATATAATTTTATATAAATTTTTGATTTAAATATAATATAATTATATTTATTTTTATCATATATATAATAAATATCAAATTATATATATATCTATTTTTTTTATTTAAATAATTTGATTTTAGTTAAATTTTTTATTTTTTAACTTCATCAATTTATTATTCGATTTGATTTTAAGAACACTGTATCATGGATTTTGGTTGTTTTATTTCATTATGTAAGATAGAAATGAATCTCTCCGGTTCGGGTATATAAGAAGACACGTGCACCAATCAGAGTTAAGATTAACTGCTAAAGATTGATTGGTAATTATGGGTAAAGCAGTTCTCTTCTCTCTACCTAAGATGTGGGCCCCACATCCATCATTTAATTAAAAGATCCAATTGTGCATACCATGACACGTCATGTACGTTATTATTGGTGGCACTATTTGAGAACGACAAGTCTATAGAAACTCGATTATTAAAGGGATAAAACAAATTAAAGCTATCAGTTGAATAATAAATTATATAACATTATTATTGATTGTGGATATATATGTACAGTGCAATTTTTAAAGTATATCTTTTATTTTATGCTTGATAAATTAATTCAATTTTTATCAAAATATTGTTTATAATTATAATTATATTTTATTTTGAAACATGATTTTTAATAATTATTTAAAGAATTTTTGTAATTATTTTTTGAGTTATAGTTGCTATCCAACTACAGAAGATGAGAAATTTTTTTGACCCAGATGAAAAGGAATGATCTATTACCACTGATTCAGTCATTTTAATGTCTCATCACTTGATGATAATCCCATATTATTAGATTAATATCTCATTTTATTTTGAAAATTAATTAAACAAATCTATTATGTATAAAAAAAACATAGTTCCTTCTATTTTTTTACATTTACATATTAGATTTTTTTAAAAAATTATTTAATATTGAGTTTGAGCTGACTAAGATTTATACTCTATTCACAAAATTTGAATTATAAATTTTAAAGAGAATAAATTTTTTATCGTTCAAATCAATTGATATGTATAGTCATATATTAATTATTACTATAATCCATAGTGCTTCAACTTAATTCTAATAGATTGAGAAAATGATAGTGAAACAATTGTTGAGAGAAACACAACACAAATTTTGTTTCATTTCTTCTTAAATATAACTGTAGCATTGCAACTTGCCTTGAATTCATCAACTCTTTCCATTGCTTTAAATGACAAAGAAGATGAATACAAAATGAACATCTCCATCTCTTTTTTACCATGCTTGAGCAAATATTTTGCCAGCTTCAACTCATTTTCCCCATCAAAGACTTCTATCTCAACCTTCTCCAATTAATGAACAAATGGCAAATCTTCTGATTATCAATATCTCACATCGAACTGGTACCCTTCCAAAGGCTGCAATGAATGACCTCATTAAAAATAATGAAAGAATATTACTGTTGAGAAAAGTGTCTCATATCAAATTATGATAAAATAAATAAAGTATTATAAATGAGTGAGTGTTGAATTTAGCATAAACTAATTAGTTTTGTGCAAGTGAGTTTCCATCACTTACCCATTTATAAATTCATTTATGTATAAATTCATAGACTTTAATATGGTATCAGAGTTTCGTGCCTAAACGGGTTAGATTTTGGGATCCATGTTCGAGCTCCATTGTTGTTGTTGGACTGATAATGATACCAGTCCAAACTGAAACTGAAGAAGAGATATCAGCCGGTCCATTTGTGTACAAGTGTTAACCGGTTTGTTGATATTAGATCATGAGTCAAAATCCTATTACACTTGAGGGGGTGTGTTGGAAAAAGTATCCCACATTGAATATTTTATGCAAGTGAGTTTTCATCACTTAACCATTTAAGTCCAGTTATATATACTGTAAATCTCAAACATTTTGTTTCGGAGGATTCTTCTCTTCCTATTTCTTAATGAATTGCTTTTAATCTAAAAAATTAAAAAAATTGCAATTTACACGTAGAGATTGAAGTGGATAAATACAGTTTCATATGGTTGCTGGGCTCAGTGATATCAAACGTAAATCAATTATGCTAATCCTATGCATAAGCATACCAAAGTCCACCCAGTAATTTTCTTAAGAAAAAAAGGCCCAATAGGCCTAGACCACCATCCAAAAAGCCCAGGACAACTTTGTCATTTACCATCCATCTGCAAAACCCTAACCCGCTCTCTCTCACTTTATATCTTAACAAACTCTCACTCTTCAATTTTGCTGCGCCTCCATAGCCCACCTTCAATTCTTATACTCCTCTCTATCTTTCTCTCTGAGTGGCCTTCTCTTTGAAACACTAATCAGCTAATCATGCCGCCAAAGTTCGATCCAAGTCAGGTGGTCGACGTTTTCGTCCGGGTCACCGGAGGTGAGGTCGGAGCAGCTTCATCTTTGGCTCCAAAGATCGGTCCTCTTGGTCTTTCTCCCAAAAAGATTGGTGAAGATATTGCCAAGGAAACAGCTAAGGACTGGAAGGGTTTACGTGTCACTGTCAAGCTTACTGTCCAGAACCGTCAAGCCAAGGTCACGGTGGTTCCTTCCGCCGCCGCTCTTGTAATCAAGGCATTGAAGGAGCCTGAACGTGATAGGAAGAAGACGAAGAACATTAAGCATAGTGGGAACCTTTCTTTGGATGATGTTATTGAGATTGCTAAGGTTATGAGTCCCAGATCAATGGCTAAGGATTTGAGTGGAACTGTGAAGGAAATTTTGGGAACTTGCGTTTCTGTTGGATGTACTGTTGATGGGAAGAATCCAAAAGACCTCCAGGAAGAGATTACTGATGGTGAGGTAGAGATTCCTCTTGATTGAGTAGAAGAATTTTTTAAAAAAATTGGATATTTTGTGTGTTTTTTTTAATGTTTATTATCAGTTTTGGGTTTGTTAAACAAGTTATTTAGTTGAATCTCCAAATTCTGTTTTTTTTTGGTCAAGTACCTTAGCAATTGTCATGAATTATTATTGTTATAAGAATGAGGAGATGTAAGGTTTATTAATGTTAGCATTTTGGATAATGCTTAGAACTTTAGCTTGATTATGCATTTTCTTGTGCAATTGTATGAGTGATCTTGATGTTTAATTCTGTTGCTTGCCTAAATCGCCAAACTTTTCTACGATTGCTAGAGTTAGCTTGATTTGCATTTTTCTATGCAATAGTATAAATCATTTTTATTTCTGTTGCTTGTTTGATGAATTGCTACACATTTCTATGATTGCTAGAGGGGTTCAATAATGAGTTTTTTCTGCATTTCCCTGTTCTAGACCCTAGCAGGAGAGTTGTGCTCTTAGTAATGTAGGAATGGATATGCAAATGTTACTGTTCATTTTTTTGTAATTGAACTCTGATTCGAGTGCTAAAAGGCTTTAAGTTGGGTGTGAATTTTTTATTCAATGATAAGCTTTTAGGTTAAGGTTTTCTTATTGGGTATGAATTCTTAGTTCAATTAGAAATGTATTTGATTGCATTAAGTTTAATCAAATAGTGACTAGTTTAGAGTCTTTAGGGGGTGTTTGGTAGAGCGATTGCCAAATGTGCGATTGGTGTATAAGTAAAATTGCCAAATCGCTAATCGCTGTATATTGAATTTGCATCTCACCATTGGTTGTTTTCTGTTTCTGATATTTTTGGTATGCTTCTCCCTTATAAAAGGGCTTCACAACTCTCGTTTCTCCCAATTAGATTTTTAGACTTGTTCTTTGAGAGTTAAAATCTCTCTTTATTAAATCTGCTTTCTTTTCTTCAATTTCCCATTTTATTATTAGTCAAGAAAACTATAAAAAAAAAAGCGTCAATGGTAAAGGTGATTACAAGTTTGTGTTGTTTGATTGAAGTCCCTCCAGCTCCTATCCTTTACCCTCATAAGCCTTCAAATTCTCCCTGTTTAGAGACAATTACGGAAGAGGAAATTGATGAAGATTCATAATTTCATATGCTTATCTTAATCCTTGCTTGCTTGCTTGATTCCTTTCTCTACCTGTGCATTGCCATGTGTAACACTGCTTGCTGATGAGATGATAGATGAGGCCATTCATGGATATACTGTACAGTAGATATCTTGATGTATAATTTGTTGATTTATCATGAGAATATTATTTTGGGTAGCTTTTTTTTTCTTCTTTTTCCATTCAGGACAGAGTTGCACTATAAAATTCTATAAATTATTTCCAGGGCCATTAAAAAAAAAAAATTAAAATTCAATCGTTAGTAACAAACTGAAATTCCTTGATCTAGAGGAGAGCAAATGCCTTCTCCTTTCTTCCTTTAATTCGATAAATTATCTTTTATGGGGAAAAGAAAGAAAGAAAGAAAAGGAGAATACTTGCCTAAACATCCTAAATATCGATATAAAGTTAAATAAAAAGAAAAAAGACTAATTGCATTTTTTATACAATCTTATATGCTGTCTCTTGAATAAAAATGAGAAACAATGGAGATATACTAAAATGTAAATTTCTGGCAACATAAACTTTTATCATCTTCACTCTTCAAAAAGGCCATGGATGGATGAAAAACAATTTAAAATTCATTTACCCCCACATGTTTGATAAAACTAATAATTGGAGTTTTGAAATGCAACAATTTAGCATATTCAGATATGATTTAATTGTAAGTGTATATTTTTTAATAATAAATTTAGGATGATTCTCTTTAATATTAAAAAAAAAATAAAAAAAATACAGCAATTTTAAGAGCTCAAATTATAATTAAATTATTAAAAGTGAAAAATTAATAATAATTAGTGTTTTTAGTCACTAACAACTGATTGCTAGCAGTTACAACCGCTGGTTTTCAAATAAATTAGGATAAAACTTTAATTTCACACATATATATATAAATTCTACTATAATCAAACAACTCCTTAATTTTGAAATAAGTTAGGACAAAGTTTTAAAGAAAAATTGCTCCCCACATCAAGTATCTTGTTGGGATATTTTAGTTAATATAATTTTTTTTTTTTTTATCCAATAAATATTTTTTTTTACCTTATATAATTTTATTTCATTAAATTAATATATACATCAAATATAAATAATAGTTGCTCAAACTTTAATTCCACACAAATACAAATTAATGGTTATAACTTTTAAGATAAATAATGAAGCTATTATCTTCATTATTCAAATGATTTTCTAGGTTATTGGGAAGCAAGGCCACCAATCCTGGAAAATCTCTGTAGCAAACCCATCTCTCAAGTGTCAAAATACCAGTTCTAAAACTAGGGCCTTGTTTCAAATTTTATTGCTAAGTGTTTTGTAGACCTAGAACTCCTTAATTGAGCAATAGGGCTTCAGATTTAGACCCAAATGCCATAAAAAGGTTTGGGAGGCTATGAAATCATTAAAATCCATTTCAACAACTTCTATTAAAAAAATAAAAATAAAAATAAAAATCTTCTTTAGGCTTCCAATTTTCAATCAATTGTTAGGAAAGTGTATGGTGAGTTCCTTTCCACGTCTAATAAGTCCATATTAGTCACATGGGTTGCTCCTTCCACCATATTTCCCTCATGTATTTTAAGCTTTTTCAGTAGTGATCCCACTTTTTAATCAAGAAAATCTTTTGTCCTGTTGTACCAATTATTAATCCTTATAAAAGGGTAGCTCCATTGAATTTCTTGCCAAACTCAATTAGTCAAGCACACCCACCACCAGAACACCATCATAGAAACTCTCTTTCTTCAAGAAACAGCAAGCAGAAAGTACAATCGATTCTTGAAAGCCTAACAGTGAAAGAATCTGTTTCTTGAAATGGCAAAGGAGATTAAAGATTTGAGTTCTTGGATTGAAGGTGCTCCAGCTCTTTTCATTTCTTTGCACAAGATATCCATTTCTCCTGCTCTGGAAACTATTACAGAGGAGGAGACTGAGGCTATAGAAGATGATACACAATCTTAATGTGTCTCTCTTGTATTATTTTTCTCATTGGCTGTTAATTAATGTATGGTTAATTAGGTCATGTAATAACTAATATACCTTCATTTTTGTGGTTAAACCTGACAAATTCTCCATATATTTAGTGCATCAAATCAAATGGAACTTTCGATTTTTTCTTTATATTCTTTTGGTTCAATATATATAGTTCAATCACTGCAATTCCTTTTTTAGCAATTGGAGTTTAAATTATAAGGTCATTGCTCAGTCGTTTATACTAATGGTCCATTATCATCCTTGTTAAATCATTTGACATAGACTTAATAATGGTTAATTAATATGATTATAATTATCCTTAATGTAGAATGTAATTAAGCACTTCACGCAAAATGTTATTTTTATTGAAAACTTTTAACTTTTTAATCATTAAATAATAATCACATCAACTATTAAAAGAAAATTCATATCTAACATGAAATCAAATTTAAAATCTCTAAATTTATAATTCATTTGCCCTCAAAATTTTTCATAAAACGGAGTTTTGAAATTTGGTAATTCAAAATTATAATTAAAATACTGAAAGTGAAAATTTCTAGCAATTAGTGTTTTTAGTCACTACCAACTGATTACTTGCAGCTAATAATTAAGTACAACTGCTGGATCAAACATAAACTTTTAATTCTACATAAATGTAAATTATAACAGAATCAAACACCACAACTTTGGAATAAGTTAGGACAGTTTAAAGTAAAATTATTGCTGAGATTAAGTATACAGTCTTATTTTATACTTAAAGAGTAACGAGATATTTTAATCAAAATAATTTATTTTTTTTTTCTAACAAAAAGATATAATTTTTTTATTATACGTGTTCTTATCTTATTGGATTAGTATATCATCAAAAATAATATAGACTTTCTCAAACTTTACATAAATACAAATTAATGGTTATAACTTTTAAGATAGCTCACTTGAACAAATAAAGAAGCAATTATCTTCATTATTCGAATGATTTTCTAGGTTATTGTATAAACCAAGGCCAAGAATCTTGGAAAATCTCTGTAGCAAACCCATCTCTCAATTGTCAAATTACCAGTTCTAAAACTAAGGCCTTGTTTCAGATTTTATTGCTCAAGTGTTCTGTAGACCTAGAACTCCTTAATTGAGCTATAAGGCTTTGAATCAGTGCGGAACCACAAGTAATGGCACAGGGGCCACTGCCCCAAAGTCTAAAAGAAACTCCATGTATATATTCTTTTAATTTTCACATGGATTCCTCTAATTTTCACATGAGCCCTCTTAATAATAAAAATAGTCTTCTTTTCTTTTGCTTCCCTTGTTTTTGCCAAAAGCCCGTAACATGAAGTTGTTGTTTTAGCTAAAATAAACAGCTTTGCAGGTGCAAATTCGCACCATATACTGCAATTTTTGTTTCAATTATTCTAAATTACCTTTCTTTTCTGTTTGACTATTGTGCCCCTCTAGGAATCTATAAAATGAGCTACTGTCATCGAGTCATCAAATCAATGGTGCTGTAATTTTTCTTATAGATAATTCATCTGACACTATATATATATATTAATATATTTTAATTTGATCCATAAATTTAAAGTTTTAGTTCCGTTTTTACTTTGAATTTAGACCCAAATGTTATAAAAAGGTTTGGGAGGATTTAAAATCATTAATATATACCATTTCAATGACCTCTATTAAAAAAAATAAAAATCTTCTTTAGGCTTCCAATTTCCAATCAATTGTTAGGAAAGTGCATAGTGAGTTCCTTTCCACGCCTAATAAGTCCGTATTAGTCACATGATTTCCTCCTTCCACCATATTTCCCAAGCTTTTTCAGTAGTGATCCCACTTTTTAATCAAGAAAATCTTTTGTACTGTTATACCGATTATTAATCCTTATAAAAGAGTAGCTCTATTGAATTTCTTGCCAAACTCAATTAGTCAAGCACATCCACCACCAGAACACCATCATAGAAGCTCTCTATCTTCAAGAAACAGCAAGCAGCAAGTACAGTCGAATCTTGAAAGCCTAGCAGTGAAAGAATCTGTTTCTTGAAATGGCAAAGGAGATTAAAGATATGAGTTCTTGGATTGAAGGTGCTCCAGCCCTTTTCATTTCTTTGCACAAGATATCCATTTCTCCTGCTCTGGAAACTATTACAGAGGAGGAAAGTGAGGCTATAAAAGATGATACACAATCTTAATTTGTCTCTCCTGGATTATTTTTCTCATTGGCTGTTAATTAATGTATGGTTAATTAGGTCATGTAATAACTAATAGACTTTTAATTTTGTGGTTAAACCTGACAAATTATCCATATGTTTAGTGCTTCAAACCAAATGGAACTTTTGTTCTTTTTTTCTCTATATTCTTTTGGTTCAATTTGTATAGTTCAATCACTGCAATTCCTTTTTTAGCAATTGGAGTTTAAATTATAAGGTCATTACTCAGTCGTTTATACTAATGGTCCATTATTATCCTTGTTAAATCCTTTGACATAAACTTAATAAATGATTAATTAATATGATTATAATGAACCTTAATGTAGAATGTAATTAAATACTTCACACTAAGTGTTATTTTAATTGAGAACTTAACTTTTTAATCATTAAATAATAATCATATCAAATATACAAGAAAATTCATATCTAACATGAATACAAATCAAATTTAAAATCCCTAAATATAAAAATCTCAGCTTTTCATCTTACCATTAGAACAAAAATTTTAATTTAATTTATGATTTAATTACTTTAAATTCCACAATGAATTTTTTTTGCTTGGTATATATAAATTTCACAATATTGTTTTTATAAATTTTTATATATAAATAAAATTTTAATGTTATTAATTTGATAAAAGTGAACTAATACTTGAATCTTATTCTACTTAATTTAGTAAAATTTGTAAAATAATTTTTTTTGAACAAGGAATGATAGAATTTAAATCTGAATTTATTATTCATATTACGCATATATTTATTATTTAATTACGTCTAAATATGCAAATATATAAAATAAATTTGGAACACTAAAAATATATATAATAAGTGATGTTATGATTAAGTTAATCTATATTTAATAACTATTATATATTAAATATGAGAAATGATTTATAATGACAAATCAAATGGAATTTTATATTGATTTGATCCAAAGAGAAGTTGTTTAAGTTTGTCGGGTTGTTTTTATCATGAAGAACAAAAGAGATATAACCTTAGAAAGTTCCAAATTATTAATTAATAATTGGATTCTGAAACTATCAAGCTCTCCATTCCCTTCTGCTTCTTATCTTTCTCATCTTCCTATCTTTCTAAATTCTTCAATTAATAATTAATTATTTTTAATTAGCAAAAGCAAATGATTATACTAATTATTAGAGTTATAAAATCAACTTTCTACTAATTTCTTCTAAATTTAATGATCACAAGCGTGTCTTGAACTTTTGAGCTTATTGTAAGAGTATAATTCACCACAATTTTTTCATACTTTTAACATTTTAAAAAAAAAAGTCTTCTTTCACTTGAGAAAATGTAATTGTTTTATTGTTTTTTAAGGATTAATAATTATTAGATAACACTATATATATATATTTTATTTATATTAAATTATAATTAAAATAAGATACATTTATATAAATTTATCGAGAAAAAAAAATATTTTATTTTATCTGATTTTTTTATTTTTACCTAATAATTTATATTTTTATTGTCCATAAATAAATTTTTTTTAATTTTTTTATTGCGTTAGTGAGTAGTTGACTGATTTAGTGATAAGCATTAGGATTTCTTGGCTTTTAGCAATGATTGGCGTGGTGACAGAGAGACGTGGCATTATTGTAGTGGTTAGAAGAATCAACGGCGATGGTATGGTTGGACTGAGTTGTATGGACGGTGCCGAAATGGATTAATGATTTATTTTTTTGGACGGTTTAGTCGCCCATTACCGCCACGTCACAATACTCATGTGTGCTTATGGCCCACATCAGCAAAGGTACGCTCGACCATTTACCTTGTTTTGGGACACGCGTTATCTTATAGGCCACTTACTCTTTTTTCCAGAATGCAACGACGTCGTATTATTTACTTTTTTTTTTTTTTTAAAGTTTTTTAAAAAAAAGTGTCCACTTAAATTTTTGTTTTGAGAATTAGAGGGTTGAATTTATAAACACTCATTTTATTAATAAAAATAATATATCATTCAACTCATAAATTTGTATATAATAAAAATATATCCTCAAACTCTTTATGCTTTCTAACATACAATACATGCATTCTTCTTTAATATATATATATTTTCTATTACACTGCTGACTTCATGGTTAACTTGCCTCTGGATCTTAAAGTTATGAGTCTTCCATGTATTGAAATTTTACAAATTTTAAGCATGGACTTTTTTTAGAATTTGGAGAAGCCGAGTGTTGAGAAACAGGCTATAGAAATATAAGAATAAAAACGATCAAACAGAATAATAAGATAAAAATCACAAGAATTAACGAAATTCGACAATGTGCTCCGTTCGCTCACTTCGTCTCGTTCCGTTCGCTCACTTCGCTTCGTTCCGTTCGCTCACTCCACTTCGTTTCAGCATCTGTCATTTTATTTCAGTATGAGTCATATACAACATAGAATATATATATTTTTTTTCCTAGTTTTATTTTTTGGACTGCTGCCCCATTTTATTTACCAAAAAAAATAAAAATTCTATTACAATACATTGAAAAATTTTATTAATTGAATTTGAATTACATAAAGCAAAGAAATTCTCTTATTGTTTGATTTTCATTAATTTTAATTACAATAGTCAATAATGAATAATAATATTTTCGAGTATAAAATATTTAATTAACTAAATTTCTTTCTTTATTTTAGGCTATTGAATTTAGTTTTTAACTTCTCATAAATTAAAAAAAATTATAAAAATTGGTGAGAAAGAATTGAAAGAATTATTAGAACTTGCGAGAAGTATCTTTCTAGTCAGTAGCCAAATCAAAAACAAGCCGACACATGAAGAGTAAGGTGGGGTCATAGAAAGTGCAAGAAACCATTTGTTAAGTTTCATTGGGCGGCCAAGCTAAGTTAATTTATCACTCGCTCATTTCTCTAATGTCTCCGTAGTCAATAAATACCCCCACTCCAACTCCTTCACTCTCACCTCAAAGATTGAGTTAACAATAACAATCTCCTTAGCCTTTTCTTCCAACCCTTTTTTTTTTCTTACCAAATTTTGTTACAAGAGAGCTATGGCTAAGGATGTTGAAGTTGGAGGCCACGGCGGTGAGTTCCAAGCCAAGGACTACCATGACCCGCCACCAGCACCATTGATCGACGCAGAGGAGTTTACCCAATGGTCATTTTATAGAGCTATTATTGCTGAGTTTATAGCCACGCTCTTGTTTTTGTACATTACTGTGTTGACTGTAATTGGTTACAAGAGTCAGACTAATCCTGCTAAGAATAGTGATGCTTGTGGTGGTGTTGGAATTCTTGGTATTGCTTGGGCCTTTGGTGGCATGATCTTCATTCTTGTTTACTGCACTGCTGGTATCTCAGGTCAGTAGCTTATTTAGCTCAGCAAGTACATTAACTGTTTGCAGTAAAAACAAAAGTAGAAATATTTTTACTTGGTTAATTGAAAATTTTCAGCTGACTAGATTTAAGTGACTGTCTTGTATTGCTGTGACTAATTGAATTGGTTAAATTGTGCAGGTGGACACATAAACCCAGCTGTGACTTTTGGGTTATTTTTGGCAAGGAAAGTATCTCTAGTGAGAGCTATAATGTACATGGCAGCTCAGTGTTTAGGAGCCATATGTGGATGTGGGCTTGTAAAGGCATTCCAAAAGGCTTATTATAACAAGTATGGTGGTGGAGCTAATGAGCTTGCTGATGGGTATAGCACAGGCACTGGATTGGGAGCTGAGATTATTGGTACTTTTGTTCTTGTCTACACTGTCTTCTCTGCTACTGATCCCAAGAGAAATGCCAGAGACTCCCATGTTCCTGTATGTGCTCTATCTTGGAATTGGATTTGAATTGATTCCCTATAATTTTAATTGGGTTAACTTATTTTGATTCTTTTTTTTTTTTTTTTGGGATTTGCAGGTGTTGGCTCCACTTCCAATTGGATTTGCTGTATTTATGGTTCACTTGGCCACAATTCCAGTAACAGGCACTGGCATCAATCCAGCTAGGAGTTTTGGTGCTGCTGTGATTTACAATCAGGACAAGGCATGGGATGATCAAGTATGTAACTTTTTTCTCTAAAACTCTTTCTTAATTTAAATTTAACTCCCAAGGATAGTATTACTATAACTGCATATATGATCTAACAATATATTCAAATTAGAATTTCTCGATACTCGAAAAAAACCCAATGAAATATGCTTTATTTATATATATTCTTTTTTCAATTTTCAGTGGATTTTCTGGGTTGGACCTTTCATTGGAGCTGCAATTGCTGCATTCTACCACCAATATATTTTGAGAGCTGGTGCTGTTAAAGCTCTTGGGTCTTTCAGGAGCACTTCCAACATATAATTCAAGGGAGAGGCAAAAAAAAAAAAAAAAAAATCCTCTTTGAGATCTTTGAATATGTACATTTTATGTTGGTGAATTATCTCAATTTGTGAGCTTAATTGGGCACTTGGTTTTTTTAGTGCCCAAATATTGTTTATCCACTTTGTTTTTCTTCTTCCTCATCATTTTCTCTTTCGAATTTTGTGGCTTTGTACTCATAATGATGTTGATAAATTTATGAGCAAATGCATTGCGTCTTTTTATCCTATACAATCAAAAAGTGATATACGTCTAATTTTATTATAAAAGTTCATTTTATTAGTTTTAACCACAAAATTGAAGGTCTGTTGCATGTCCTAATGGACTACACATTAATTCACAGCCAATAAAAATCAAGTTCAGTAACTAAGATTGTGAGTCATCTTTTATAGCCTCTGTCTCTTCCAGCTCTATAGTAGTCTCCCGAACAGGAGAATTGGAGATCTTGTGCAAAGAAATGAAAGGACTGGAGCAACTTCAATCCAATAACTCAAATCTTCAATCTCCTTTGCCATTTCAAGAACTCAAACCTATCATTCCATTTGGCTCCATAAGAAAGCCTTATTACTCAACATAAGAGCTCCATGTCCATGATACACTCAAATTAATTTAATATGACTTTAGTCTAACGATAAGCAATGGCCGCATCAGAAAATCGCATATGCTGTTAAATTAAGTTATTCAACTGTATTATTATTATATATATAATAATTGTTCTTTTTCTTTTCTTTCTTTTTCATTTCCTATAATCCACTAAACATTATATAATTTAACTTATTGCGTGCCTGGCTCCCTGTATGCCATCTGCAAAGCTCATCAGAAACTTGACGATCTCCGTGGATGGTGTGTGAGGAGCCATGCATGCTACAAGTTGTGTAATCAGGGAAGAAAATTGTTTCTATAATCATTAGAAAGATAGTAATTAAGCCTCTTGAACAATTTAATCTCAAAATCATTTTCATAGAAGATGTATTAAGGTGAGAACTGAGGGAAAACATTCACGGTGGACAAAGAGTCAATTACTCAATTAGTATGATTAATTAGATTAATCTTTTGCAGCCACAATTTTTATTTTAACAACATTCCATTCAAATAATGTTTTCTTCTTTTTCCGCTATTAGATAACATGAACTATTAGAGAAGGGTGTGCTAATGTGAGTGTATATGGAGTAAAGTCAGCATTTAAGATCTAATAATTACCAATTTGACTTGATTGGTAAGTGAGAAAACTCAAAGCAGTTTCATCTTTCTTTTTCTTTGTTTTTAGTATTATTATTTAAATTTTCCTGCTATGAAGCTTGCTTCCATATTATGTCTACTGTTACTTTTTTTTTTCAGGGAGATTTTCAGATTTTGACCCAAATTTTTTATCTTTCCCTCTGTTTCATGGAAATACAGCATGAAGCATAATATGAAGAAAGCTAATGCTAAATTAACTATTTAACATCTGCGGAGAAGAAATGAAAGCCTTGACCCAACAATTTTTTTTTTCCTTTTTACGTTACAGAAAAAACAAAAACAATTTTTCCTTCCCAATTCTGTGTGCATGTGTTTTTTTTTCCCTCTATATTGAATTAAAATTATGTGTGCTATGTGTTCTAGTTGAACCTCTATCTAAAGAAGTGCTTTCAGATGTGTTTTTCTTCTGCAATATGATATCCCTAAGATTGGAAACAAGTCCAAGTTGAGAAATCTGAACATCTCTTATATCCGTTTTCATTATTCATGATTTTTAACAGAAGTTGACATTTGTGGACGGAGCTTGGCGTTTTCTTGCACACAAAGTAGGCTAACCATCAAAAACTGCAGAGCTTCTTCTTCTAGGAAGTTCATATTAAGAGTAGGGTCTACTAAGTGTACAAGTTCGTTGTTTTTGTAGGCTTCCCAAGCCTGCAAATTCTCAAGCAACATAAGCTTTCATTTGCACATGAAATTAACTTTGTGCTCTAGATAAATAAAGTGATTCGCATTTATACCTTTTGAACTATGTAGTGTTCACCAAGTTCTAAGTCAAAATCTATTGCTGATCGCCCTCTTATAATTTCCAATACCAGTACTCCGAAACTGTAAACATCCAATTTTAGAGTCAAATGTCCGGTAATGGCGTATTCTGGAGCAATGTATCCTCTTCTGCATTTTGTGTGATTTCAGGAAAACTCATTAACTGTTAACATTTTGTTGCAAACAAAGAAATACAGATAAGAGAATCAGCAGAATTCACTTACAATGTGCCTGCGATACGAGTACAAACATAAGAGGCCTTGTCTCTGAGTAAAATAGAAAGACCAAAATCAGGAACTTTGGGTACGAAATTTTAATCAATAAGTATATTGCTTGCTTTAATATCTTTATGCAAAATTTGTGGTTCAGCCTCCTCATGAAAATAGGCAAGCCCACGAGCAACGCCTAAAGAAATTTCTTTCCTTTCTTCCCGGCTAAATTTCATCATGTCTTCCTCTTTGCCTATTAATCAAGCATACATTACAACAAACAAAATTCCAAATTTAAATACTCAGATCTTGCCTATTCATATACATAACCTGATTTATTATTCAAGAATCAAGAAATATATATATATACATATAAGTAGTATCTGAATTGATAGGATAAACAATCTCTTTTTTATCAGTCTTCAGTTGCCATGCAATATTCAGCACTGTGTCAGGGAAGAAGGTCACCTTATGTATGTCATGCTAAGGACCTGATCGTGACGCATCTTGTTTTACGTATCGATAGACATGTGATAATATTGAGAACCTCTCGCCTGATTATGAACGAGGCGAGGAGACAGATTTATTGTAAATGAAGGACCTTTGTATATACATGAGGATGGCCTGGTGATATTGTTGAGTCACTCATAGGTTGAGTCACTATAATGTTGAGCCACGTGGGGGCTAAGCACGCTTTGAATTTCTTTAGATTTAGTTGAGGCTCCATAAGATAACGAGTTTGGAGTCCAAGCCCATTGATAAGCAAAAAAAATTTTCAAGATCCTCATTTTGGGCTAATAAAAAAATTTTATTTTTATTCCGCATCATATATATATTATACATGGATGTGTGTAGTTATATATACCAAATACATCAATATTTGATTATTATTATTTTTTTAAATATTAAGAAGGGAGAATCGATCTTGGATATATTGTTTACGGAAATGTATTTATCATTATATTATATTTTAGTGTGCCAATATTTGATTATTAAAAAAAGAAAAAGAAAAAAGGAAAAAAATATTCTTAGAATTAAAACAAGAAATTTTCATTATAAATTTATATATATTAAAAGAGAAAGTGGTCTAGAGAAAAAACAAATGGGAATTGGAAGTATATAATGATGCTTACAACCAAAACTAGGAATGTGCACTTTCAAGGTACGAAATTATGAAATTTATATAATTCAGAGAATCTTGTCTCTTGCCTTTTTGTCATCCAAGCTAGAGAACACCATCATTCTTTAATTTCCATACAAGAATTTTAAAGAAATGGAATTTATTTTTGGTGAATATAAGCTTTACTTGTTTATTAAACTAGTTTAAAATTTTTTATGGAATCTTCTTTTAATATATGTAGACAAAACTATAAAAAGTCTCTAGACAACTTATTCATGTAATTTGAGTTTAAAAACTTTATTTTTGTTACCCCAAATAGAAATATATTCCACATATAATTTTCCAAGTAATATTTGTAAAATCTATCTTGTAACCTTATCTAAATTAATAAGTGAGAGATGGTAATATAATTATTGATTAGAGGTTTTTACAAACTTTTTTTTTTTTTACAATAACTCATACAATTTTAATTATAATTTATTATTATTAAAAATAATTTGAGAATGGTAAAATTTTGACTTAGAGTATTAATGAATGGAATTAACTATAAACAAAATAAATAACTCATACAAGTAAAAATTGATAATAATATGAAATAATGTCTTCTAAAAAACAAAAAATTTCTTTTAACTATCTCACTATCTCATTATTTGGTATATTTATTTAGTGCATTGATATCCTTTTAACTATCTCACTACCCCGTTACTTGATGTATTTATTTGGTACATTATGTTTAGTTTTATATGTCATTTATAAGGTTTAATTTATGGTGAATTTATATTTTGTAATTTATAATAGAGATAAACCCTATAAATAGGGGTTCCTATTACTTTGTATAACACACCAAGAAAATAATAAAAAACTCTCTCTTCTACATTCTTATTATTGTTCTTATTATTGTTCTTGTTCTTGTTTTTGTTTTTTATTTTTCATGATACGTCATCAGTACGATTCTCTCTATGACACTTTTGATAGTTTTTTGATAGTTTTCTTGTTCAAAATATTTGAAGATTTTTCTCTCGATAACATTGAAGTATTCGAGATTTGAAATTCTTTTTTTTTGTGACATTTCAATTCAGGTATTTGAATAAGTAAATTCTATTTTTATGCATTATCATTTTATTTTTGGATATACATCTAACATAAAGTTTTTCTACTCTAATTTTGATATTTGTTTTTATATATATTATAATATTTTATATTCGTTAAAATATAATTTAAAATAAAAAAAATGATTTATATTTGTGATCTTATAAAAATATAAGTGAAAAAAAATTAAAATAATTATTATAATTTTTTTTTAATTTAATCATGTATTGATAATGATAGTAAATTTATTTATTTTGATATTGCAAAGTTATTCTTTTATTTCAAATATGTTGATTTTTGTTAATATTAACTCTTAATTATAAATAATATTTACAAATAATAATATGTTAATATTTTTCATATATCGAATATGCTCCTATAATAGCAATATCGATAAAAAAAATTATAAAATTATTATGAATTAATTTCATATTTTTTTTTTGTTTAATCTCATTCCCTGAAATTAATACAAACATACTTAACTGAATAAAATAACAAGTTATTAATGGAAAATTCATAAAAAAATACATTCTAGTAATTTTATCTCATTTCTTGAAGTGAATATGGTAATTTAAAGGTAAATATATAATAATTATTCTTTTCATAAGAATAAAAAAATATCATAAAAATACTTATTATCATCAGAAGTAGAATAAAATTATATAAAAATAAGAATAGAAAATATGAACAAAATTTTTAAAGTAAATATTATCGATATGATATGAAGAAAAATTGATCATATATTTATCGTATGATAAAATATTTTATTGATATTTATTAAGTATCGCAAAAAGAGAAAAAAAATATGAAGATAAATTTTATCTCTAACAATGATGACCTTAATTAGATATTGCTCATGTTGTTGTGATAGATAGTTTTTTTGAAAATATTAAAAAGGAGAATTGATTTCGATATATATATATATTGTGAATAGTACGATAGCTCGTACAATTTTAAAAATGTCAAATATTTTTTTTATTTGAAAAT